>APFE031301994.1:71839-91582 GCA_000404065.3 Pinus taeda
GGATGAGAATTTTATACAGAAGCATCCAGAACTACTCAAGCGTTGAGGACAACACTTTTTTGAAGGAGAGGGCATGTTGGGTCCCTATAATACTAGTGATTACCCCATTACTATTGTAGTTGTATCCCTTATTAATATTGTTGTGCCCCTATTGTCCCCATATTGTTATTACTGTGCCCCATAGAATCCCTCTATTGTTTATTTTGTGGCTTTATATTATTATTGTTAGGTCGGCTGGGTTATATTGTGACTCCTTAGACTCCTATATATAGAAAGGAGGTTTTGTCATTTGAATCATCCAAGAATTGTTCATTCATGTAATGTAAAGGGGGTTGCCCCCTCGAAGAGGCTGAATTCTAAGGCGTTGATCTATCTTTTCTATATTTTCTTGAGCTGGTTTCATAACACTTTAGCTCAGTGAACTAGCATGTATACGTGACTATACTTAATGCAACCAACATATATGCAGAGATATTTAGATTTACCCAAATTATCATGTAATGAACTTTAATCAGTATATCAGGAATTCATTAGACAATGAAGTAAAAGCAGAATAAATCATCACACATAAGCAACACACAAGAACACCAAGATATAAGGTGGAAACCCAATGTGGGTAAAAACCACCTGTTATTGTCATCTATGTCTTATTTTAATAATAAGAAATTTATGTTTACAATTTTTGTACTTGTACAGTCTTATACCAGTACGCAGGCTTCTACCTGCAGAAGGCTACAACCTTCTCTCGTTCTCCAGCTTCTACTGGAAGGGAGCTACAACTCCCTAGCTCTTGTACTAGCTGATATGTTTACTACTATGTAGATGTCGGCCTACAGAAGGCTACAACCTTCTCTTTTCTATCAGGGACCATGTTTCATAAATTTTCAGACTGGATCCATCAACAACATCATTCAATCATCAAGTATATCTGCATCAACCAATCTCCT
Organism: Pinus taeda; assembly: GCA_000404065.3. NCBI lineage: Eukaryota > Viridiplantae > Streptophyta > Pinopsida > Pinales > Pinaceae > Pinus > Pinus taeda. The sequence goes on from APFE031301994.1 coordinate 72,787, forward strand.
TTTGAACCAACCACAACGAAATCAATCAATCACTTTGACAACCCATCAATCTGATCATTTAGAATGTTGTCACCAGAATACAGTAACCAGAACCCAAGCCAGAACCCAGAACACTGCAACAATAAACAGAGGCAACTAGAACATATTTTATAATGTATACACTACTTCCATGTGTCGAACCTGCATGCATACACGCTTTCCTCAAAGCAAACCAACATACAGATCTGCAAATCAAATTTGTGATGTATATGCCATTTTGAATGCAAAACCAGCGTGTATATGCTTCTTTTCTAAAGTGACCCTACGTACATATCTGTAAATGATGATTTAAACATAACAGCTATTTCAAACTTTAGTAATACTCAGATCATCATATTTACAAACTACAACATGCCCCAGTTATTCAGATACATGATCAAACCACATAAAGATAATTCACTTCAACCCTTAAGATCCTAATACATCATTAGATCTTATCCTTCATCAAACGCTAAGGTTCATCCTTGGTTCAGATCGAGCACAACACCATAAGGCAATAACCTGCATACTAGATCTCACACTTCATAAGATATTCAATACTTGTGTGTCTTGGCATAATGATATTCTCCTCCTTTTATAATTTTAGGCCTTTCTCAATACCATGGACCAAAACCACTTAGTACCAATACCACTTAGGACCAATACCTTGGATCAAATACCTAGGGTCAATACCTCGAACCAAATACCTTGACCAATACCATGGACCAAATACTTCGGGCCAAAAATTTAGTTTTCCAAGGTATACGCACTTTTCTTTCTATGAAAGTGCATGTGTATGTATATGTGACTTGTATACATTGAACCTGCATGTATATGCAACTTGGTCAATGGTGAACCTACATATACCTCTCTTTCTTCATTCTGTGAAGAGTGATCTGCAATTCTTTGCTATATACCTGCTATATTGTGATCTTTCATCTGAGTCAGTTTCCTTCTGAACTGATTCATGCATTCTGTCACATCTGATATCTCTTCTGTAGATTCATCTAGTTAACATATAGAGGTGAGTTGTTTTGCTACAAGTGGGATGCCATCAAGTACAATACATACATCATAATGCCAACAATCTCCCCCTTTTGACTTGATGGCAACAACAACCATACCAAGCCACTCTCCCCCTTTGACATAAAGGGCAAAGGGTCATGCTCCCCCTGAGTGCATGCTGAATTCTCTGATATGTTGAAGTGTGCTGATTGAGCTCCCATGATCGAGTCCATGCTCCCCCTGAGCATAAGAAAAGTCTGCAAAAATATGTTCTAAAAGAAGAACATGACTCTATACATACATCACAAATGACTTTCTTATCACTAATTACTCATACATACATCCATCTCCCAACCAAGTGGGGATATACCAAATTTGACTCATCTACCCAACCAAGTGGGGATATACAATTATTTATACATGTCAAAAACAAGAAAACATTACATCATCCATCCCATGCATAGTGGGGTTACAAATTAGGTCTTTTCATGACCTTTACATTAAAATATATACATGACATATATAACATAGACTAAATATCTTAAAAAGACCATGATAGTCATCAGCAGCTATCATATGATCTGCACCATCAGCAACATTTGTCTATCAGCATCCAAACCAGCAACCTGTATATGTCCAACATCAGTTCCCAAACTATCATCAACCATGTTCTCCCCCTGAACCTGTGCCACTTGTTTACTGTTATATCTGATCATTCCATATGTCCGTAAGAGATATCAAAACGTCATCATCAATCAAATATATATCAAGTTATCAACATCTTTATGAGGACCAATATATTTCCACATGTTATCAGCAGAGTGAAACCATCATCAAACAGAGCAGATAATTCGTAGAACCATAGCAGACCCCCTTTTTTTTGAGTCTGGCCCACTGCTTTCCTTCAAATCAACATATACATGAATGTGCCCATAGAAACCCGCATATGTACACGAATACACTTTATGAAACTCGCGTATAACCACATGTTTTTGAAGAAAATAGGATTTAGCAGCAGGATGATGCAGCAACTACTCCCAGCATTTGTCTGAGATAATCAAATGTCTCTATGGGCAGTGGTTTAGTAAATATATCAACAACTTGTTCTTTGGAGGGAACATACTCCAGTTTGACCTTTTGTTCAAGCACTTGTTCACGTCGAAAATGATATTTGACGGGTATGTGCTTAGTCTTGGAGTGCATGATTGAATTCTTTGAAATACTAATGGCACTTGTATTATCACGTAGAATGGAGATGGGTGGAGTACATGTGACCTGAATGTCTTGCAAGGTTTGCATCATCCAAAGTAGTTGTGTGTAGCAAGATGCAGCAGCCACATATTCTGCTTCAGCTGTAAATAATGCAATTTAAACTTTGTTTCTTACTGAACGAAGACACTAACCTGGAACCCATATAGAATGCACCACCACTAGTGCTTTTTCTATCATCAACACTTCCTACCCAATCTGCATATGTATATGCATGAAGTGTAAGATTTGTATCTCTAGGATACCATAAACCAAAGTTTTGTGTTCCTTGAAGATATTTGAAAATCCTTTTGACTGCTTAAAGGTGTGTTTTCTTAGGATTTGCCTGGAATCTTCCAACTATTCCCTCTGCATGCATGATGTTCGGTCGGGTACCTATTAGATAAAGCGGATTGCCAATCATGGATCTGTAAGTTGGTTGATGTACTGCTGTTGATTCATCATTTGAGCTAAGACTACATTCTATTACCATTGGGGTACATACTGGTTTAGAATCTTCCATGTCGTACTTTTTCAGGATCTGTTTGAGATATTTGGTTTGTGAGAGAAAAATACCATCTTTATTTTATTGAACTTGTAGACCAAGAAAATAGGTAAGCTCTCCAAGCAAGGACATTTCAATTTCTTGTTGCATTACTGAGGCAAAATTTTGACTCGTGGATTCTTCATTTCTACCAAAAATGATATCATCAACATACACAACAATTACTAGCAATTTATCACTACCCATCTTTGTATATGGATTGATATATGTTGACCCCTTTGAAAAACCTTGTTGGTGGAGATATTTGTCAAGACAGTAATACCATTCTCTTGGAGCCTGTTTTAGACCATAGAGAGATTTTCTAAGTTTACATAGAAGTTTTGCATTATTTCCAAGAAAGAATCCTTCTGGTTGTTCAATATAGATTTCTTCTTCTAAGTCTCCATTAAGAAAGGCAGATTTTACATCCATTTGGTATACTTTGAATTTCTAAAAACTAGAAAGAGCAAGAAACATTCTTATGGCTTCAAGTCTAGCAACAGGTGCTAAAGTTTCTTCAAAATCTATACCTTCTTGTTGAGCATATCCTTTGCAAACAAGTCTGGCCTTGTTTCTAATAACTTCTCCATTTTCATTCAGCTTGTTTTTGAATATCAATTTAGTTCCTATGATATTCTTATCATGAGGTCTAGGAACTAATTCCCAAGTATTATTCTTTTCAATTTGCTCAAGTTCTTCATTCATGGCCTTGACCCAACATTCATCTTTGCATGCTTCATTTACATTTTTAGGTTCAGTGGAAGATAATAATGCTAGATAGCTTGAAGTTTCAGCAATAGTTCTTCTTGTCTGCACACCTGCCACTTTTTCCCCCAAAATTTGAGTTTTTGGATGCTTTTTCTGAACATACCTAGACGGAGTCTTTTCTTCTATCGTTATCTCTTCTTCTAGTGCTTCATTGGTTTCTTCTTCAGAATTAGTGTGATTTGATATGGAAAAATGATCCTCATCTTCTTCATTGTCATGATCTTTGGTTTTTATCTGTTTTGGATTTTTGCATGCTTCATCAACTACAACATCAATACTTTCAATAATTTTCCCAAGTCTTTTATTATAACATTTATATCCTTTACTTCGAGAAGAGTAGCCAAGAAGAATACCTTCATCTACTCTAGGTTCAAACTTACCAAGTGTTTCATCAGTCATTTTGATGTAACATTTGCTACCAAAAACTTTGAAGTACTTTACAGTAGGAGTTTTACCATGCCAAAGTTCATGTGGAGTTTGAGTGTTGTTTACCTAAACATTTGCTTGGTTGAGAATATTGGCGACGGCAAATGCAGCTTCACCCCAGAAGGTTGCAGGAGTTCCAGATTCATCTAACATAGCACAAGCCATTTGTTGAACAGCTCTGTTCATCCTTTCTACCACTCCATTTTGCTGAGGAGTCCTTGCGGTTGAGAACTGCCTTTTTATTCCATGTTGTTCACAGAAGTCAAAGAATTCATCCAAGGTAAATTCCCCTCCTCGATCAAATCTGAGGCATTTGATTTTGCGATCTGATTCATTGTCAACCAAAGCTTTGAAAGCTTTGAACTTTTCAAATGCTTCATCTTTATGCTTTAGAATACCTATCCAACACATTCTGGAAAAATCATCAATGAACAATATAAAGTATTCTTCTCCACAAGGTGACTTTTTCCTTGATGTTCCACATAAATCAGTATGAACAAGTTCAAGAGGCTTACTAGTTGATCCTTCCTTTTCGATGAATTGAGATTTGGTTTTCTTACCAAATTGACATTATTTTCATATAGTATTTTCAGGAATGTTGATATTTGGAAGATCTCGAACAACCTGGAATTTGCATGCTTTTCTTATTTGAGAAAATCTTGGATGTCCCAATCTTCTGTGCCATAGCTAGTTTTCATCATTTTTGCTTAGATAGCATTGTTGTTGTCCTCCCTTGAGTATGTATAGGTTGTTTGGAGTTCTTGTACCTTTAATCACGGTTTCTTCTGTATCATGCTCACGAACAACACATCCATTTGATCGAAACACTACTTCATTTCCTTGATCACACATTTGACTCACACTCAACATGTTATGCTTTAAGCCATCAACATACATAACATTTCCAGCTTTAACTTTTCTTTCAATAAAACAGAGCCTTTACTTTTTATGACAGCAGGAGTGCCTTTTCCAAATGAGACACTCTTTTCCTTTTCTAAGGCATTATATGAGTGTAGTTTTTCTTTGTCACCTGTCATGTGTTTTGAGCATCCACTGTCGATGTACCACTAGTTTTCTTGTCCTTCTACATACAAGGCTATACCATATCTTTCTATTTGTGTTTCTTTCTTTCTCCATATTTTTGGATTTAATGGAGTTTTCTCCTTTTGAGATATTTGCTAAAATTTGCTCCTGCATTCAAATTCTTCATGGCCAAAGTTGTTACAGATTGAGCATTCTATTTCATTTCAAGAGAGAAAAGTTATTATAGGAACTTTTCTTGATCCCTGTCACATTCCTTTGATTTCGTGCTTCTCTAGTCATGATGGTTTTGTAAGCAACACATTGAGCAGCTTTGTGTCCAAAATTATGACATGAGAAACATTGACCATTAAAGAAGTTCCTGCAATTATCAAATCTACTAATCTGGTGATTGTAGTTTCTATTGATATTCATCTTTGAAGCAAACTGAGTACGATTTACTTGAGGTTGGTTGTGGCTTCTATTCATCCTTGAAGTAAATTGAGCCTATTTTACCTGGTATCTGCTTTATTCCTTTGCTGATGATTCCCAAACTATTCACTGCTCTTTGCTGCATCAAGATAGCGTTTAGTGGAGGTTGGCGGCTTCTGTGATTGAGATGCTTCTTCAATATATCCAAGACCTGTCTTTATCAAAGGAGAATGCTGCACTTTGATAATTTCATTTAAGGTTTTTGATCCTTTAGCAAATCTAAGATTGAGAGCTTTTGTTTTCTCAAGATCCTTTCTTGGACCCACAATTTCACATTCTAGTTTTTCATTGTGTTTTTGTCTTTCAACAAGTTAGTATGTCAAGGTATCTACAATCATATTATTTTCTTCTAAACAGATTTTAAGTTTAGAGATTTCTTCATAAAGGTCATCTTCATCTAAAGCATCCAAAAGTCATCATCTTCATAAGCCATCAGAAGTCTATAGTCATTACTATTTTCATCTTCATCACTATTTGATAAACCATCGCTATCTTCATAAGTATAGTAGCTCTTTTTACTTACACTTTGTTTTCTATTCCATTTTGCAAATTCCTTGCCTTTATCATATTTATCTTTATGAGGACATTTGGTAGCATAATGACCAACTCTATCATAGGAAAAACATTTGAAAGGTAGTTTACCTTTGAATCTTCCGAAACCCCGTTGAAGGTTCTTGACAAAGTTTGCTTCATCTTCTTCTTCTGAAATATTTCCTGATGCATTGAGTTCTTCTTTTCCTTTTGTTGAAGCTTTAAATATGGCTTCTCTCATATCTAATGGACCTCCTTTTCTCATCTCAAAGGCAATTAAGATTCCATGAAGCTGTGTCATAGTAATAGTCTGTAGATCCTGCTTTTCTTCTATGGCAAATAATTTTGATTTAAATTTAGCAGACAATTATCTTAAAACTTTTTTAACTAAGGTAACTTCCTTTATCTCTTCACCCAAATTCTTCATGCAATTAACAACCTCTTCTATACATAAGAAGTAACTAGCTATACTTTCATCATTGTGAATCTTGAGAGTTTCATATTGAATTCTGAGAGTTTGCAGTTTAGCACGTTTTTCCTGAGAGTCTCCTTCATAGCTTAGAACGATTTTGTCCCATATTTCTTTGGCTGATTTGAGCTGCATAACTTTGAGAAACTCTAATTGTGACAGACTTCCCAATAATGTATTGACAACCTTAGTATTGGTTTCATATTGCAATTAACCTATCGCATTTGTAGGAATTGTTGATGGAAATGTATATCCTCCTTCCTTGATTTCACAGACATCTGTTCCAAGTGATTGAAGATAGGTTGTGGTTCTTACCTTCCAGTAAACAAAGTTGCTCCCATCAAAGATTGGCGGTCTGATGGATCCCCCGCTTTCCTGTTTACTCATGATGATGGATCTTCCCTCAAGCGATCAAACTTCTTCTGAAAGACCTGCTCTGATACCAATTGTTGGAAATAATACTGAGAGGGGGGTTGAATTAGTATTATCAGATCAATAGTTTAATTTTCAAAAACTGATTTGTATACACTACTTAATCTCATTGAACTAGCATGTATACGCGACTATACTTAATGCAACTAGCGTATGTGCAAAGATCTTTAGATTTACCCAAATTATCATGCAATTAACTTTAATCAATATATCAGGAATTCATTAGATAGTGCAGTAAAAGCAGAATAAAGCATCACACATAAGCAATACACGAGAACACCAAGATATAAGGTGGAAGCCCAATGTGGGTAAAAACCACCTGTTGTTGTTGTCTTTGTCTTCTTTTAATAATCAGAAAATTATGTTTACAATTTTTGTGCTGGTGCAGTCTTATACCAGTATGCAGGCTTCTACCTTCAGAAGGCTACAACCTTCTCTCATTCTCCGGCTTCTACTGGAAGGGACCTATAACCCCCTAGCACTTGTACTAGCTGATATGTTTACTAGTACGTAGGTTCCGACCTACGGAAGGCTACACCCTTCTCTTTTCTACAAGGGACCATGTTTCATAAATTTTCAGAATAGATCCATCAACAACATCATTCAATCATCAAATATATCTACATCAACCAATCTCCTTTTGAACTAACCACAACCGAATCAATCAATCACTTTGACAACCCATCAATCCGATCATTCAGAATGTTGTCACCAGAATACCATAACTAGAACCCAAGCCAGAACCCAAAACACTGAAACAGTAAACAGAGGCAACTAGAGCATATTTTATAAGGTATACACTACTTACATGTGTCGAACCTGCTTGCATATGCGCTTTCCTCAAAGCGAACCAACGTACAAATCTGCAAATTAAATTTATGATGTATACATTGCTTTGATATGCAAAACCAACGTGTATATCCTTCTTTTTCTAAAGTGAACCTGCGTGCAGCTCTGTAAATGATGTTTTAAACATTACAAATATTCCATACTTCAGTCATACTCAGATCATCATATTTACAAACTATAACATGCACCAGTTATTCAGATACATGATCAAACCACATAAAGATAATTCACTTCCACCCTTAAGATCCTAATACATCATTAGACCTTATCCGTCATCAAATGCTAAGGTTCATCCTTGGTTCAGATCGAGCACAGCACCATAAGCCAATAACCTGCATACCAGATCTCACACTTCATCAAATATTCAATACCTGTGTGTCTTGGCATAATGATTTTCTCCTCCTTTTGTAGTTTTAGGCCTTTCTCAATACCATGGACCAAAACCACTTAGGACCAATACCTTGGATCAAATACCTAGGGTCAATACCTCAGACCAGATACCTTGGACCAACACCGTGGATCAAAATACCATGGACCAAATACTTCAGAACCAATATTTAGTTTTCCAAGGTATACACGGTTTTATTTCTATGAAAGTGCGTGTGTACGTATACGCGACTTGTATATAGTGAACATGCGTGTATACACGGCTTGGTCATTGGTGAACCTGCGTATACCTCTCTTTCTTCATTCTGTGAAGAGTGATCTACAATTCTTTGTTGTATACCTGCTATACTGTGATCTTTTATCTGAGTGAGTTGCCTTTTGAACTGATTCCTTGAAGTTGCCCTGCATTTCATCACATCTGTAAACACTAATGTTATACATTCTGTCACATCTGATATCTCTTCTGTAGATTCATCTAGTTATCATATACAGGTGAGTTGTTCTGCTACAAGTGGGTTGCCATCAAATACAATACATACATCATAATGCCAACAGGCAATATTTTGGATAGTAAATAATGATGTGAAGCCAAGCATAACAGATTCGTGAAGCAACAGGAGCAGGAAGAGTTCATCAAAACACATCAAAGAAGAGCTATCGGAAGAAGAGTTATTGGAGCATAGAAGAACTATCAGAAGAAGAGTTATCGGAGCAATGTATCGGATAGGAGTAAAGAGAAACCACAGGAGTGACGAGCCAAGACAATGCAGATCTATCGCATATGCCCAAGAAGAACCAAAAGGAAGAAAACAATGGAGGAGCATTGTGGTGGAGGAGCATAAACATAGTTATCGGAGAAATCGTATCGACAGTATATAATATCAGCATTTTCTATTATACGCCACTGCTCAAAACCCGCTAATTACGATATAAGTTGCGGACCCGATGGTCCTATTACAACACGCCCTAAAGAAATATCGCATCCACCATACTGCAAGTTTTTAAAGCCGTATCACCGCCCCAAATCTACCGATTTCGATATGTATTGTGGACCCAATGATTCCTTTACAAGACGCCATAATACAACATCGCATCCATTGTATAAAATTTCATATCATGAGTCATAAAGGGATGTCACAATAAAAACTGTGATTGAGATATAAGGTGCAGACCTGATAGCTCCATAGAATATACCATTTTGTAATATCGCGTCCAGGTATCGAGGAAGTTATGAAAAATCATAAGAGTTGACACCACCAGACTGCGGATTGCAATAAATCTTGTGAACCCGACCGCCGATTGCGATATTAGTTTTGGACCCAACGGATCTATTGACGATGGTTTAATATTATATCATGTATGTTTCAATGGCAATGTGAATATCGGTGATGTTAAGAGTTGCACTTGCAGACCACTGAAAGTTGCAATTTCGATTGATGACATGGATGTGGGACCTCCTTGGATACAGTCTCTCCTATGAAATCCTCCATAAATAAAACAATTTTATGAGTGATTGGATGAATATCCATAAGTTGGCCTCTCCTTCCGAATGAACGTGTCTTTTGGTTATTGGCAAAACTCGCATACATTCAAGTTGAGACATTTCATCTCAAGAAATCGATCTCAGGCATCTAATGGAGAGAAGAAGTAACAATTCACAACTCGTGAATTTGAAGAGACAGAGGACGCCGAAGATCAAGAAGTCAAAAGGTCAAGCGAGTGAAAAAGGAAGCCAAAAGACAGGCGTATCAGGCATCTATTACAAAGAACAAGAAAATTTCACAACTTGTGAACTGGAAGAAACAGAGGAAGCTGGAGGTCTGGCAGACGCAGAAGGTGCAGTAGAAGCCGAAGGCCGAGTGAAGAAGGAAGCTGAAGACAGAGCGGGAGGATAATTTTTGACCTGATTTATCTTGAAAGATAGGGTTAGAGCCCTTGGGGTTGGTGCCTCGGAATTGGAAGGATTGGTGTCCTTGGAGTTGATGCTTCTAAATCCAAGGTTGGTGCCTTGACAAGATAACGTCGAAGCCCTAGAGGTCGGAGCCTCATCAAAACCAAGTTGGAGCTTGGAACACATTGATATTGTATTTATTATTTTACTCAATAAAATTATACTTATAAATTTCTCTATTTAAATTGTGAAGAATTAAACTGGTAATAATAACAATTGAAGGAAAACACTGATTCACCCCCCCCCCCCCCCAGTATTTCCAACATGGGGTTTATGAATGCTTCAACATGTATATATATGTATTGTAACATTGAAAGGAATATAATGAAAAATCAATCTAGTAGTCTAGGTTTTGGGATCTAGGGGAAATCTCTGAGTATATTTGTTTTATGTTCTCGCAATTGTATTTTTTTTTTTCTGATTTAAGAATTTGTTTGCAAGTATTTTTTATATAGGGTTAAAACCTACAATTATTTAGAATCGGAGGAAATGAAACCATGCATTTTGTTGCATGGAGATAAGATAAGGATTGAATTAATATAACATTATTCTTGTGTTGATTTCACAAGAATTTAGTGGCAGATATATTTATGAAAAAAATCTAGAGGAAAATATGTCATAAATATGATCATTTTGTACAAGTCTATGGATTTCCTTTTCATGGAAAGAGTTGAATGTAGGAGAAAAAATGACTTGGGGAGTATGAACGAAGGTACATCTAGTATTGTGGTGATTAAATTGTAGAGGCACCCAAAGAGTTGGCCAAATCCTTTTCTTATTCGTAGGCTAGAATGTGAAAAGGTTATGTCGAAAGGAGATGCCTTGCCTATAACATACCCCCTATACTTACTCACCAAGATAGGGATTTCTAGTCCAATTCAATTCAAGATTGGAAATAATAAAATTCTTTCACATCATCCAATGACTATAGCATCTTGTCTACATCATTTAATGATTTCATGATGGCTTGCCCAATATAGTCAGGTACCATCCATCATCGATAAAACTAGATCCCTTGTAGTCTAATTATGGCTCTAGATTACAACAACTCTTTACATTCTCAATTTTGTGGATGTGCTTATCTTGTTTAGGTAATTGTACCACTGGAAAAGGGTAACCATTAATGGATGAGATTAGAACTTGATGATTTGGTTGAATTGTCAATAAATAGAGAAAGTTTCAAGTATGGATGTGCTCCAACTCATTCCAATTTCAATGTACTCTACCCATCAAAAGGAGACAGGTAGAAGTGTGACCTTTTTAATACACATTGCATAACTCTAATACACATGGGAATAGGTCAAACAATATAGGCATGACTTCACTTGCCTTCCAAACTGGTTGGGAGTATAGAGCTAGTTGCAAAGAAAAAAACTCGTAGCCTCTTAATGTTCCATACTCACAAAGTTTAGTATTAAATTCAACACATTTGAGTAAATTAGTTTGGATTGACTATTCATTTGTTGAGCACTTGATACTTGTTGAAATAAATATGTTGGATTAATTAAAATCTAGCTTTCAATCCTTAGTTATTCATTCATTTATTTAGGAATATTATCAAGTCGTACTATTATTCTTATAGATCTCCTTAACCTATAACTATTTCATATATTTGACTAGAAAACCTAAAGCACACTATAGAAATATCACATGCATTTGATTTGACATTGAATTCTTCTTATAGCCACACCAAAGGTGTCATAAATTGCTTTGAGTTGCACACCATCTAACAAGTGTTCTCAAAAACCTCATTTTTGACTTCTATACATAGAGACAAAGCCAAAATAATGAATTAAACATTGAAAGGAAAGTATTTGACTTCCATTGAAAGTAATTATTACAAACATTCTAATTTATCATACTACTTCCAAATATAGAAGTCGAGCACACACACAAGCCCACCAAATTTAATTATTGAAGCCTTTTCATTAGTTTGCCAATGAAAATTAGACTGATGAATAGTTCAAAAATTTTCCATGGCAATGTTGAATTTTGGTTAATGAAGAAACTATTTGCTTTTACAAATATTGGGAAATATTTATATTAATAAAAGGTTGTGGCCAAATCACATAGAGTTATTACAAAAAAATCTCCTTATAAGTTCATAAGAAGGTTTTTCTTTTGCCGATTACAAATGCATCAAAATATCCATGAAGTATTTTGGATAGACTACGATGAAGTTTTATACATCTCCTATGACAAACATAATATTCAAAATATAAAACATATGGAAAATGGAAGGGTGAACCAAGCTTGTAGAGAGCTTGTAGTTGGTTTGAAGAATACAAGAATCAAAGAATGACTTGAAGCCTATGCATCCTAAAGATACACAAAATAAAGAAGCAAGACATGATAGAAAATTTTAAAACTTTTGGGATGTTGAGTGAAATTTCCACCAAGAATACCAGAATTCATAGAGAGGAGAGCCATTGTTTCTGGGGGAGGAACGCTAGTTGTACCAGCACTTGGAAGAGCATCTCCATTTGATTAATATGACTACACAAAAGTCCAGATTTCAAATTTTCTAACCCTTTATTATGGGAAATCATTCAAGTGCAATAGAATCATTAAGAAGACATATGGTTCTTTGCCTAGGGGATTCTCCAACACTGATAACATATATGTTACAACGTCCAAGCTAGAAGGTAACTCATGAAGTGCCAATTCATGCTAAAAAGGGGAGTTGTGAGTGGCTTGCAACTCCCCAAAGTCCATATCTATACCTGTAACTGAGGGGGGAGAAAAAATAACTAGGAATAAGTTATTTGCAACCTTGAGTGGTACTACATAACAATCTGCTAAGCTACCTTCTAGTTGTGTGAGACAAATTCTTGGATGAAAACCATTTGAAATTTTAGATAAATACCTCAATGGAAGCATGGGAAAGGACAAGTGGTCATAAAACCCCCATAGTTAATATAACCACTCATTATTGCAGAGGGTGGTGAATGAATATTATGCACGAAGAATTGAAACATAAAGAATTGTTAGTGGCTCCATTTGATGTGGTTTTGAATTGAAACTTGATGATCCACAAAATTAAGGAATAGGATGAGTGACATATATTCCTTCGAAAGAAATTCCCCCCACTTTTGTTCATATTTATAGCCAAGTTGGCCTACGAGTTCGCCAACTAATTATTTTTTCACTCGATGTGGAACCATTATACATTGCATCCTAGATGGAGAACTTGATCATATTCAATTGATTATGGCTTCCATTCTTAGATATTTAACCTTAGATCATTTATTCATATATATCATTATTACATATGAATCATCAAACGCCATTAGATGATTGGGGTTCTTGGTTCTATTTTTGCGATTGAGGAACAATTAAAAAGGCATTCACTAAGGACTAAGTCCTCCCGCTTCAGGCTAACTCGCTGGTATCCTATAGCCTGAGGGACTCTTCCCTGTATTTATACCTAAAGTATATTCTATTATACCTTTATAGTTTGAACATATTACTAATATGTGTGAAAAGGGGATTAAATTATAAAATTTCAGGTGTAAGAAACTTGTACGTCACATTAAAAAAATTATTATATATATAATAAAATAAATAAAAGATGAAGTATGCAATATCATGTATTGTTTATTTCATACGTCTACATCAGAGATAAGTGGAATGAATTGAAAATTCTCCAATGCTATAATATCAGACAACAATTAAACTCATAACAGGCTCAGACAACATATCTTTGATCATGTCAATAATTGAATTGCTATTTAGATGTTATAATATAACCACACAAATAACATTAGATAAGATGAACACTACCAAAGTAGTCAACTTAACAGCGTGCAACAAAGCTAAAGCATTATGTGCCTTGGATTATCTAAGGAATATTTTGATCTGAAATACCTAAGGTAATATAATGTCGAGGGAAAACAAACCAGATATTCTAACAATTGCTCAAACTATTGGTCAAGTCAATACATTAAACCATTAATTCCCTTAAGCAGTAATCAAACAGAAATAACACACATAATACAAAATATGTCATATGTGTAAATTCTACTAATTAAAATTATAAAGCATGAGATCGGGTCGGTGTTGCAAGTGTAATAAAACCTCCTTCCAAAAGTAAGTCTATTTCACCTCAAAATGAGAAATGAGGTCATTTATACCAAATTAAGTTAATCATTTTTTAGTAACTCTCTTTAAGCTAAAAGTATTGGAATAATTAAATAAATTAAGTAAATTCATCTTCTTGGGACATTTTTTCTCTTGGTAGATTGTTTGGCCGCTTTAGTCGGCTTTTAGACATGGTCGTTAGTGATACACCCTGGGAAACCTTTGCATTTTCCTCTTCAAGTTAGGAAAAATTGTTATCTTCTTTTGCCCATTCTTCAAAGTCTTAACTATTGACTGTAGTAGGGAACCCTTTGTGTTGCTACAATGGTTGGTGATAAAATAATCTGTGGATTTGGATGCTTCCTTGCTTTAGCAATTTGATACCATTTAGCAAGTGACAACCATAGTACTTTCTTAAATTTCGAGATAACCAAAATCAACTAAGACTTCAATTGGTAACATGTATGGGGCATGCCTTGGATCAATTTGTCTAATATCACCAATATGTTGAAATACCTGCATAAAGAGTTTATCACTAATGGCACAAAAATGGTTCCTTCCATAACGACTGAAAGGCATCCTATATCATGTTGGGTTGTCTTCAATCGGTCTTGAAATGCTTCACCTGAAACTAGCCAACCTTCATTGGCCATAAAGAAGGGATACCAAACCTTCCTAGATAATTCCATTCTATTCTAAAATTATTGATAGCCATTATGGATGTCCGAAACTCGTCTTTCATTTCCAGGATACATTTTTATTTCTCTTTCACTATGGACAGAGAGAAAATTCATTCATCTCTCATCGATAAGTTCATAGTTTTGATTGTTTCTTCTTCTAATGAATTCAAAAAGTAAACGAGTTGATCAACTTCTTTCAACCTTCCCTCGAGGAGAGGAGTAGTATTGTTAGTTTCAATGTTAGAATTTATTATTACTTTCTCACACTCTGATAAGATCTTAACATATGGCTTGATTTGTGAGGTTTTCTTATTGATCTGCTCCCATATTTCATCTGTAGATTCAATTAGAATCTATCTACCTGCTAAAGTTATCTTTATAATTCCATGGAGGGATTCAATATCTTCTTACTTTTGTTTAAGAGTGGTATGTATTTACTCAATGACATGAATATTTATTTCCACTCAATGTGACCACCTTTTTTCAGCTTGTTCCTTTTCCAATTCTTGAGCCTTAAGTTTTTACTCCAACTATGAGATCTTGAGTTCATAAATCTTTCATTTGTCCAAATCATATGCTCAGGTTGTAGTTTGCTTTAAAGCATTATCCATGGTGACCTTGTATTCTTCAATTGCATTTATATGCATTCTCTCCTTTTCTTCAAATTCCTTGCTCAATATATTTGTCCTTTCTTCTTGTTCTCTAAGTCGAGAATCCTTCAAGTCAAGGGTATTTTGCATTTCTTGTAATTTTATTTCCATTTCTTTCTTATTTTCGAAAGCTTCTATCAACTAGTTGCATCATAGTTAGGAATCTTCACAGCTGCTTTTAGGATTTTTATTTCCCTATATTTTTCTCTAGTAGTTTTCTGGTAGCGCTACCATCCTTAGGTTGGCCTAATTGGCTTATTAGCTTATCTTCTAGTTATTTTATTTGATTAGCTTTATTTATTAATACAACTTTGGCATTGTTGAGTTGTTCTCCAACTTTAGCAAGCATTGTACATAGCTTCTTGTTACTATCATTTGAGTCCAACAACCTCTTGGCCATAACTTCTCCAGTTTGTTTGTACCGATTAACCATGTCAAAATTAGTCACTCTACTTAAATTGATACCTAAAGAGGTTGCTCTGGAGCCAAAGAAAATTTTATTAACATTTGTTTCTAGTTATATCGCAACAAGATTAAACATACTATATTATCAAAGTTAGTTGAGGATATAAATCTAGGACCTATAGTAAGGGTCATTTCCCCAAGTGCAATCTCCTCTACAATCTATGCTTCGTGAGGTAATAACATCAATTACGTTCTGATACCTTCTTGACCTATGTTTCTAACTAATAATGCTTTTTCACCTTAATCTTTTGGCTATGATTCTTCCAATTTTTGTTGGACTTCTTTAGATAATTCTTCTATACTTCTCTCAAAGGCTTTGACTTCATCTTCTCCATCATTCTTTGCTTTGACTGTGTGTGCTACTTCCCCCAACTGTAATTCATCTGCCTTTCTCTTCAAAGCATTATTAGCTGGTGCAATTATGGACTGAACTAGAATTTGGATCCTTGACCTGAATGGTCCCCTAAGCACTGTCTTTACTCAACTCTGTCTCTGTTTGAATATATTGATATTTTTTTCTTCTAGGCTACCTACATACCTAGTTGATTTTGGCTATTATGAGGCAAAGGAAACACATTAGCCATTGTTCAATCTATATTCTGGATTCATGAACATAAGTAGACAAACTATCTTGTTTCCTGTGACTAAAAATAATACCATGTAGATCATATTTATAGCAGACATCCTTTTCGAAATCAAAGGAAAATAATTCATTTTCAATCATGTCAATCATTGTCTTATGTTTACCAATCAAAGAGAAACTCCACAAGGAAAATTAAAATGTGCATTTTTATATTTATAAACAAAATGAGAATCATTCACATAGAGTCTTTGTCTTAGCAATTAGTATGGAAAGATTTGTGGAGTGATAAATTTTTGGAGGCAATAAGGTTCCTTCTTGAAACCATAGATTCTAATCACCAAGTAATATTGAGAGAGGAACTAATATCCAATATTATCTTCTTTAGTCAACCACAAAAACCTTCTAGCCTCCTCTGATATTCTATTAAGCGTTTCCCCCCAACAATTTGACCTAGAGGTAAAAAGAGAAACGTTCAATATATTGGACATAACTCCTCGGGGTCTGTCTTGGATATAGAGTTTCATTCCACATGTAAATATCCTTTTCTATACCTTCCTTATCATAATTTCCTTCCATTAATTGTGTTGAAGTGAAATAGCAGGATAATTAAATAGAATCAAATGCACCTAGTAAGTACAATGTCTACAGACCTTGAAGGGAGCAATCATGATGAAATCTAACTTTACACTTTGAGCCAGATACCTGGGGAAATTAATAGTGACTTCATGAGGGATTGACATTATCAATCTAAAGTTCATAAGCATAGTCTAATCCATCTCTGAATTGTTTGAGAGACTTAGAATTATTGTCAAGAGGGATGCCATTGTCTAAAATAAGGGTTTCAGTAACCTAGTTGTCTTAGGTAATTCCACTTTTGTTTCTTTAAAGGGATTTTTAAGTAGATTCTAAAGAAAAAAAACTTCAGATCTTCATCCTCGACACAGATCATAAAATCTTCATCAAATTGCTTGTCTAAAATATCTAAACCTTTAGAAGGAAATTTTAGCATTTTAGCAAATTCTTGCTCAGAGACTTCTAGCAAGATGGTTGGTTACGAGGGAAATGATGTTTCCAACTTCGGAATTGAAAAACTTGGCTAGAAGTAGGATGGCATCTGGGTAGAAGTGGGTAGTAGATAGGGTGGCACTGAGGAATCTCGATTTAACTAAATATTTGTCCCGCTGATAATTTTCGAAGGTGGGTTCTAGGATTTTCTTCAGGGTAAGGATATTTGTGTTTTGAACCAGGGTATCCATAATTTGAGCTAGGTAGTCAATAAAGACTTATTTATATGATTCCTCCACCATCCTTACGACTAATTTTCTGAAATTGCTTAAGAAAGAAAATAATTCAATGAGTTGATGACCTAAGGTACTTGGCTCTCTACGATGGAATTGATTGGGTTCCTAGTCCCGGTTTACTGCACTATTGAGAATGTAAGCTTTTAACTTGGTTAGACTTAATGCAAGTGAAAATGAGGCTTTTGGTCAAGAATGTGGCTACTAAAGCTGGTGGAGAACGTGCATGGTACTTTATCAAGCATGGTGTTAATACACCATTATAGAATATTCCCTTCATATTTAAAATGGTTCAAATCATTTTTAAATATAACCATGAATCCATGCCATGTCACATCCATCAAGATGAGATTTAAAGTTAATTCACTTGTAGGTTTAGGCCCAAGATTGTGCGGTTTTCGTTGATCCATTTTAAAATGAATGGTCCAATCTCATTATGTGATGGAAGGGGCGTTACCCAATGCGCACCTTTCGACCTAATAAGTGATCCATGTGGATATTGGTGGCCACCCGCCAATTCCACTTGGACCCCCACCATTGTTTCTTTTAGTTTTTCACTTTCCTTAATTATAGCACAGTTTACTATTTTTAATAGTTTTCGGGTCCTAAACTTTTAGAGCCGTTTTGAGGCCCTAAACAACGTTTTTTTTGCAATCTACCGCCAACAATTTTATGATAAAATTGTCTTTTCTGTCATAGACCTTAGAGAGATCTTTACGGCGGGGTATCATGCACATCAAACGAAGATAATATGACCAAGTCATGACCCCGGGAAGTTGGTTGTCCAACTAACCCCAACGGGGCCCATAAACTCTTGGTGTTACATCCTCGGGTTAGGGTTTTGGTTGTTTAGGGTTTTCTCTTATTGTTCAATAATAAAAAGGCCCTTGAGCCTCATTG
>APFE031301994.1:106382-128757 GCA_000404065.3 Pinus taeda
TATATATTTGTCTCATTTGAAGTTTGATAAAACATTTCCAACAAGTAAGTTTACTCATATATCAATAACATATCAAGCTAAAACTATTGTGACAATAGTAATTAAATTCCAAACTAGGAAGCTACAACTAGCATGCCTCTATTCTCAAACATAACATTTCAAATATAGAAGTTTCTAGCAACCCTCTTCTCATTTACAATATCTTTCTTTTTTGTTTCGATTTTTGCATCTCCTTTTTCTTTTTTTCTTCCTTAGCCAAGAGTATGATGTGATCCTTTGAAATTGGTAACTAGGAACTCCTATTTTCTTGAGGAAAATCTCTAGAACATGTCCCCAATCTCTTTACACCCTCTAAATTGTAAACTTTGGGAAATTTGAGACTAATGGATTGGTACTTGGCTAAATATGAGGATCTTTTGGAAGTTGTTATTTTTCTTCATTAACATCTTCATTTGGTTCTTGAACACATCCAACTTCATATTGTTCTTCCGCACCACCGACATCCCTAAAATAATGTATGAATTTATTGTAATTAATATTTACCTATAGTGAAAGAATGTCAAGGCTTTGGTAATGTCCCTTTTCTAATCCCCGTGTTTGGTGAATGTAATTAAAGGATGATAATTCTAGAGGGATGGCATGGATGTCTTGTTAAGACTATTTGATGTAAGTATCCTATTTAATTAAATTATAAAATTGATATAGTTGAATAAGAGGACCAACCTATACAAATTACAATGTTTTAAAGGATAGCTTGCTTGAGGAATTCAGTAAGGGAGATTGGGAAGTTTTCTATATCTTCCCCAACTGTAATGATTTTGACCCTTGATGTTCAAGTTGAGCCACCCAGCTACCCAAGTGTTTATGAGATTATGGGGGAGGAGGTAATATAGTTTCCCAAGCGTGGACTACATGCCTAACGACAAAGTTCTATTTTATTTTTCATCCCGAGAAGGGGACCCCAAACCTCTCTTGCATGAAGCAACATGTGTCTGGAAAAGGATGTTGTTTTCTAGAAGTTGAGAGAGAGGATTATAGTGATTGAAGCGAAGAGATAGAGAAAGAGACCCAAAATGTGGGAATACTTGATCCAAATTAGATCATTATATTTTTTTTCATCCATATCGATGTTTTTAGAGTGGACAAAGTGGAGGAATCAACTCACAGGATCATTTTTTACCTATGGGGCCCAATTTGGAAAATTCGGGTTTGAAATGTTTTGGGAGACTTTTGAGGAATCAAATGACGGTTTTTGGGGATAAAATTATGTTTATTTAGTGTGGAACCTTTTTGTCATATTATACACACAAACACCTTTCCAATGGTGCAATAATCTCCTCAATCAGAGTCTATATGCAAAAGTTATGTCACATAGAAGTTGACATTCCTGTTTTCACCACCATAATTTGAGAGGATGCCACATCAACCCCCATTATTCATGGAAAAGGTGTTAGCCATGTGCTTATGGTGAAAAAGACTCTAGAATATTCCATATTGTAACTATGGTTAATATTTGAGGTAGTCAAACCTAACCACTGGTAGGTTGTTGGTTTGTGTTATAACCTGGCCGCTAGGAGGAAAAGGGGTTTAATTCTTTCAAGTGCATTTGTTCCATAAATGAGAAAAAATAATTGATAGAGATAGGGGATACAACACATAAAGAGGATTTTTGCACTATAGTAGCCCATGGGCCATAGGTCATACTTATTTGTACTTATAACCATTTTCTATTTAGAGAAAGAGAAAAAAGCGACCTCACCTTCTAGCTAGGTTTTCTCCCAAAAGGGTTTCCAAGGTCATATCTTGTGTCAATCATGGTTTGTGAGCTTCTATTTTGTTGCTCCCTACTTTTTGCATAATTTAATTTGCATGCATGAGAAATTAACTGTAATCTATAGATCTAGAAATCTGAAGAGAAATAAAATCCTAATAGTGTAGATTTCATATTTTTTTAAATATAGTTTAATTGGGTCTGTCGTGACAAACTATCCAGTGGAATATCCGTGGTAGTTTATGGGTTCTATTGGTATCAAAGTAGTATTCTTTGAGTATATTGTGGATATTTGCAGGTGATCTAGAACCAACGAATCGGTGAATAACCCTCTTCATGCTATAGAGGAGAGGTTTTCGAGGCTTGAAGCACAAGTCGCTAATCGAAACCATAATGTGAATCTTCTCATGTTGGCCCTGAGTAATAATCTTGGGTTATTTAGAGAAGATGAGGGCTCTAATAAAGAGGACAAATCAAAGGGGAGATTAGAAGTCCGAGAATAAATAGAGAACCAACTGAAGAAAGGACCCGAAAAATATCAACCCAGTACGAGTGGCATGAATCATTTACATTCCCTATTCAAAATGGAAGCTAAGGTAAATATCAAGCTATACATGGGTGATATCAACACTCCAAAACTAAATCATTGGTTGTAGCTGTTATCTCTCTAGGAAAATCTCCCAGGTTGCAGATCGGAGATCCCTGGTAACATATAATCTTCAATATTGTTCTCTGAACTACTAGAATGAATGATGGTTTGGATCAAGCCAGATAATCATTTCAGCTCTATTCTCACTCAAGACATGCATGAACACCCTTAAAAATACGAGGCTTAATGCTCAATAGTTTATAGATTCAATGGAAAGATGGAGAATACTGACTGTACCAGCAGATGCATACATAGACATATATGAATGGCCAGTTAGAGGAAGCAAATGAAACTTGCAAATCTAGTTTATCAATGCAGAGATAAGATGATAGTTATCTGGCATTAGACACATCAGAAAAATGAATAATATATTCATGTGCAAGCATAGAACAATAGAGAAATTGGAATTGAACATGTAACACCAAAATAAGCTTATATTGCTTAGAATGAAGATGAGAAGCTTGAAGAAATAGAGGAGGAACAATCTCCATAAGTTGAACCCTTGATCCATCTAACTTCTAGCCATTTATAGGCTTTTCATTGCTCTCGGGCTCTCTACAGCTCGAGATGTCTTAATCTATCCCTCTATCTTGTTGACTGTTTGATGCCATAATTAGA
Source organism: Pinus taeda (assembly GCA_000404065.3). NCBI lineage: Eukaryota > Viridiplantae > Streptophyta > Pinopsida > Pinales > Pinaceae > Pinus > Pinus taeda. The sequence goes on from APFE031301994.1 coordinate 109,421, forward strand.
TAGGCATGAGTACAGGGACACCGTCTCTAACCACCTCAGTAACTGATCATGGTCATTTCACCACTCTGTCAGGTGGCTCAAGCGTGCTAAGATGTTCCACAATCCATTTCTGTAAATTCAGCTGCATCGTGTTGTTGCTTTTTTCCCTTCTCGGCCATGTCTTCTGTTATTTTATTTCAACTGTAGAGCTGCCACAAACACTGACAAAACCAACAGCTTTCCTCTATGGATGACTGATGGGGAGTAGGGTACAAGGCATACGGGCCATTATATGAGATGAATCACCGGTCAAGATGGTGATCAGGTGGTGGAGGGCGAACCAAAATGATCATGGATGAGGGTCGTTGGATCGAGGGAAATGGATGGTGAATATCAAATGCAGGAGGCTTGAAGTTGTGGCGGGAGCGGAATAAGTCCAAGCCGCTAGATCTCAAATGAGCAGATCGGATGGTTAACGGGCGGAGGAGGTGCTCGAACGATAGCGCCCGGGGGTTTCATTCGAGTGGTTATGGTTTTTATTAGGCACTTATCGAGCGGTAAGTGGTAAAGGGTGGAGTCCTCCTGATGCCACTCATTACATGCCACGTAGTGGCGGAGGAGAGAGAAAACTGCCTTTATCGGGCGGGTATTTCTATCACTAGTTGCCCGCGCAATATGAGCGACAGCCATTAGATCTAGCGGGAGTGATCTAATGGTGGAGATCGATCGAGCATGTCTTGTCGATCAGGTGAGACATGGGCCGTCAGATTGTGGGGGGAATCGACAGCGGAGGGACACGGAGGTACAGGATGTCCTTGAGAACTGTACAGAGGGCGCATATGGGTGGAAAGGTAAGGTTTTCAAGGTTTTTGGGTTAATTTTCTTAAGGCTAAGGCGAAAGAGGGTTTCATTATTATATGAATGGAATAGAATGTAAGTAGAAGAGTAGGTAAATGGGGTGATGATGGCTCGTGTGGGAACTTATTCATGACAACAAAATGGGCCATTTCCCTCCTTTGGCCTTCAAAATAGCGGTGCTGCACCTCAGGACTAATAGTAGGAATTAGAAGTGTATTTTAGTGTCCATCATATTGAGGAAGAACAAAATATTTCATTTCTGCGGCTGAAATTAGAGGGCCACGCCCTGGCTTGGTGGGAAATCCATATGGATACCTTGAGGTTGGAGGGATGTCCTCCAGTGATTAAGTGGGAGGACTTCAAAACCCTGATAAAGTCACAATTTATCCTATTGGGTATGTAGAGGACCAGTGGATCTAATGTCACTAATTTAGGCAAAATTCAGGGTAGAGCATACAAGAGTACACCACGAAGTTCAAAAACATGGCCATAATGCTAGATATCTCCACAAAGAACCCAAATGTACTCCTCAAGTATTTGGGGGGTCTACACAACCATCTACAAAAGCAAGTGATGCTATTCAAGCCTAGATTGGTGGATGAGGCTTGTGTACAGGCACAATACTTGGAGAACATAGGCCTAAAGAAAGGGAAATAAAATGGATCGAAGCAAAAGAAGCAACGAGATGCTTCTAAGGAGGGGGAAGAAGAAGTGGAAAGGGGGAAAACATAAAAATACGGTAGCCACAACACACTAGTGAAAAGATCCCAACAACCACTACAACCATTGCAACATTGATGGCCATACAAAGGAGAAGTGTTGGAAGTTGCATTACAACTTAACTCGAAGGACAAAAAGAAAGACAATCAGAAGAATAATCACATGGCCACCAATTCAAGTAACCAAGTTGAAAGTAGCTTGGATGTGGATGAGAATATTTTATGTACATTAATGCACAAGGAGGTGAATCTAGGTAGCCTTCAATAACATGAAGAGAAAGAAATGACCAAACTATTCCACATAAATATAAAGTTCAAGAAGATAAATATTGATGCTTTATTTTATTCGAGATCGCAGGAAAATCTCATTGCAATAGATCTAGTCAATAAATTGGGATGAGAAGTTCATGATCATCCGAGCCCATATCCATTGGGATGGGTAAATAAGGATGCAGAGTTGAACATAAAAAAACGATGCAAAATTAGATTTGCCATCAATGCTTATTTTATTGATGTAGTAGAACTAGATGTAGTTCCACTTGATGTATGTGGAGTCATGTTTGGAAGTCCCTACATGTACATCCATCGAAGGTTGTACTAATAAACATAAAGAATAACTAGAAGAGTTTCTACAACAATATAGGGATGTGTTCCAAGAGCCTGAAGAGTTACCACTTAAGAGGGAAGTGGAGCACGAGATCTAGCTATTGTTAGACTCCTCATTTCCAAACATTGGGTTGTATAGGTAATATGTTCTAGAAACAAGAGAGGTGAAGAAATAGTTGTAGCAGCTACTGGAACAGGGTGTCACTGACCAAGTACATCACCATGTGGGTCACCTATCATTATTGTGCCAAAGAAGGACAAGACTTGGCGGATGTGTATTGATTACAAGGCATTGAACAAAATCATGCTCAAGAACAAATACCCCGTACCCAAGATAGATGATCTGTTGGATTAGTTGCAATAAGTGAAATACTTCACCAAGCTGGGCTTAATGTATATATATCACTAGGTTTGAGTCAAAGAAGAAGATAGCTATAAAATTGTCTTCAAAACCAAGCAATGTTTGTATGAGTGGTTAGTAATGCCATTTTCCCTATGCAATGCCCATATACATTTATGAGGTTAATGAATTATACAATGTTCCCTTTTATAGCTTCATTTTCTATTGTCTATTTGGATGATATACTGGTATATAATTCTAACTGGGAGGAGCACATCACACATTTGACACAGGTGTTGGAGATATTAAAGAAGCACCATCTGCTAGCAAATCTCAAGAAGTGTGAGTTTACATAACAACCTTTCTTGTATCTGGGGTATGTGATAGGTGGATGAGAGTTGAAGATAGATCTTGCCAAAATGGAGGCCATCATGAAATGGTTGGTGCCTAATAATGTTTATGAGGTTAGGAGTTTCTTTGGGGCAGCACAATACCTGAGGAAATTGATAGCCTTATTTTCAGCGGCCTGAGGAAATTGATAGCCTTGTTTTCAGCGGTATTAGTGCCACTCTATGCCATAACAAGAAGTTGCAAGAGTTTTGAGTGGGAAAATGGTCAACAAGGGGCCTTTGAGGAGATAAATAAGAAGATAATTTAAGCAACAATTCTAGCATTACTAAACTTTCAACAACCCTTTGAAGTGGAGAAAGATTTGAGTGGGTATGCTTTAGGAGCAGTCTTGATGCAAGGAGGAAGGATTGTATACTACCATTCTAAATTACTTCATGGGAAAAATTTTAACTACCCTACTATGCCAAGGAGATTTATGCCCTGGAGCAACCTGTGAAGAAGTGGAAGCACTATTTGATGGGAAAGGAGACAATAATCCACATAGATCACCAACCACTACAATACCTTCTGTTACCCCCTACAATTTCCTAGGTTGAGGAGGAGATCGAAAGAGGTAACCTCGAACCACTTTTAGCTCAGAAGCTAGCCCTATTGAGCCAGAGAGGGATCTCTCAAATAATTTTTCAATGAATATATGCAAAGATACAGGTTTTAGGCTAGATATATAAGTTTGTTTTGAGCTCTTGTGAATTTAGGTTTTTTAGGTTTGATAGACTAGGGTTTAGAGTAGGTAATTAGGTCTAGGCTTCAAATATGCAAAGACAAGTATAAATATGAGCTAAATATCAGTGTGTTATGGTACAATTTGAGTTTTTGTCAATGTAGTATAGATTTGTGAGCTTAAAAGAGACTAATGAGAATGTAAAAGCATGAATTCATTAGCTTTAGAAGAAAGGAAACACAAGTATGAATTCCACATAAACAGAGCTTAAATTAAAGATTCATGTCTATATAACTGAAAGGAAATTCATAGGAAGAATATAAATCATGTAAAGAGAGATGATTTTTCCATTAGAAACTAATAGAAAGATAAAACAAACACCATAGACTCACTGAACTAGAGTTCCTGAAATATAGTTGCAACTGCTCCTATATTAGCTAAAGAGAACATAAACATACAAGCCTTCACCAAAAAGTCCAACCTTTATCTCTGAATGGGAAATGATACATATAGATTCAATTGAACCACTTCCCCACCTTCAGGAGTTGAATTCCTAGGTGGTGGAACTGTTTCCAATATTCTCTCAACCAACAGGTGAGAGTGAGAAGGTCAAATACAAACATTGTTTGTAGACTTTGTTTTGAATTTTGTTTCCTTAATGAGGCCTAACAAACCATAATAACAACCTATCATGTCTATTTATTCATTATTACATCATCTAACCTTGAACGAACTTCAATTACATCAATATTTTTGATTTTGACCAAGTCAAACTGAAAACTAGGAAATTACACAATGAAATTTAAATGAAAAACACAAAAAATTGCAGAAGAGCAGGGCCAACTTTGAGCCCACTTTAAGGTGCCTTCTTGAGGTCCAAATGAAGATATGAAAGAATTATCAACTATATTTTTTAGTCTATTTTCTAGAACACCTTGAATTTTTTAAAATTACCCAAGGGAAGGCCTTCAAAAACTCATTCTCCCAAGGTGTCTCTAGAAGCACAACGCCCATCAAAAAGAGGGGCTTAATGTTGATTTATGACCCCTTTTTCTCCTTTTTCTCAAAATTTGAGCCCTATCTAATAAATATGATGAAATGGGTTTTGAGAGGAGGTCATAATATTTCCAAAAATGTAAGCCAATTGTCATTTGGAGCTCTGAGGAAAAAGTGCGGCACCTTGGCAATGCGCTTCTGTGACTAGCCCAATTTCTGAATTTGACACCAAAATTCTCAAAAAACCAAAAATGCTCAGAAAACCTTCAAAATTGGTCATGAATTGAAAAACGAGGTATGTTCTGCTCTCATGGATGCTTCAGAAAGCATCTCCAAGTTATCCCTCTCATTTTTTCCCTTTAGGGTTTCCTTTAGCTTGTTTTTCAACTGCTTGAACTTGATGTTGCAAATCATGTTTCTGGTCTGATAATGATGGGCCATGTGCCTCAATAGCTGATTGTCCATGTTGGATTTGTCAAGAAGTTGTTCTAAGTGGCCATTTATGTTACTTATCCAATACTCTTGTCTTCATTTATCTCCAAGGCAATTATATCTTCCATGTCTAGGTCTTCATCTAGTAAATTATGTTCTTTCTCTTCCTTCAATGCCCTTTTAAGTCCTTTGGTCCCTTCCTCCTTGTTGCAACACCTTAGATTTCTCTTTCTCCATGACGAGTTGTTTGGCCTTAAGCTGACTGTTTTCTTGCTCAAGGAAGGAAATGACGAATCTTGCTCTTGCCATATTGTCCATGAGCTCCCTAATTTGCGAATCCTTTTATTTGATAATTTGCTGCAAGTTTGAAGGTTGATTTTCTACTTCCAAGAAAACTAATTCAAAATCATGTTCAATTAGGTCTTCATCATGTACATGCGATCCATGTTTTGCTGGTGTAGAAGGCTTGGCCCTTTTCTCAACTTGAGAAGTAAACACAAGCCTTTTTCCTCTCTAGTATGTTTTGGTCACCTCAGGTTTAAGTTCCTTTAGTAACCTCCTCTGATTTGTTTGATAACCCTACCTCCATGGGTTGTGCTGATGTGTCTTGATGAAGTAGTCTCATTCCATTTTTGAAACCCTAGATGATAAGAAAGGGGAAAAAACAGTGAAAAGTGATTGAAGTGGTGAAATGAGGGAGTTAGGGAAGGGAGATGGTAATAGTGAAATTTTTATAAGATAAATAGGGGCTTCAAGCAACTTATGAGGCTTAAATGAAGTGAAATTAGGGAAAGAAATGTCTAGGAGAAACTGAAAAAACAGAGCTACTAGGAAGTCTGCTCAAAATGCTAGGTATGAGCTAGGGTTTAGGTAAAGGTAGGTCAATCTGAGGATTGATAGGTTATTTAGTGAATCAAAGTGTGTTTTAAACATGTACAGAGGTGTGAGGTGGAATATTTACATGTTTTCAATATCAAAACTAACCAAACCATCAATTACACTGGCTTGTACCATGAAAATTTCACCTAAACCCTAGATGAAGAGAACTTGCATTTGAATTCATCTTGCCAAAGGAAAAGGTAAGAAAAATAGTTATACTTACTTGTGAACAAGCTTAGGGTAGCAAGAAATAAGTTTTCAAGCTTCAAAACCAATTTTGGGTGAGTTTGGAAGAGTTTCAAGCTACTCTGGCACAAGCGTGGTGCAGTGTCTGGAAGTGTAGCATAGTGTCCAGAGACGCAGCGCCACCTCGAGAAGCACAATGCAGTTCACAGAAGCGCAACGTCGTCTTCCAACCAGCATTTGGAGGCCTTAAATTGCTCCAAATTGCGAACTTGATAGCTCGTTGGAAAACTCTTGAAATCTGGTACAATATGGACTCATCAAGAATGTAATTTGGATACTCCAACAAGGAGAAAAATGATTTTCCCAAGGTTACTCCAAAAACCTAGGTTGTCTCTGACAAAAGCACAGTGCCAACTTGCAGAGAAATTTTGGATGCCTTCTACTAATCCAAATCACTATATGAAGGTACCATTGGAAATCTTAGGATGTATGCTACACAATAGAGTCCTTAAGCACTGCCAACACCTACTCCAAATACCTGAAAAATCCGACTTGAAGTCAAACTGTCTAGAAGTGTAACAACTCTCCCATTGCAAGTGTAGTTTGGGAATTTCTCTCAAATCATAATACCTGTGCATAAACTAAAGGAGGTTTTTGTTCCTTGGCCTATCATTGACAAAAACCTTTTTCATGTTTGTAAAATCCTTCTCCATTTGGTCAGAAACATAATTTGAACAAAATTTTCCCTATGAGAAATGATGAGACAAGGTTGTGTATTGCAGCATTGTCTTATTTGAAATAAAACATTAACTTTACCTTTATTCTGCTTTCCCTAAGCTGCTAACTCCCTTTACCCATTGAATTACATGATGGACATGTTTTTGTTTTGGCCTTTGGTATCATGATGACACATGGAGTGAAACCCTAGACCATGACCTAAAATGAGGAATTTAACCATTTCATGACCCAAGACACTTAAATGAAGATATGATACCTCGAAGAAGACAATGACCATGATGAGTGATGAGAACCATGAGTAAGTGAAGGGAGCAGAAGTGACCTAGACACAACAACCAATGACCAAATTTTTATTTGAAGACTCACTAAAATGACAAAAAATTGACTTGACACCTTAACAACACCTTGTCAGAGCATATTTGATCACTGGTGACAAGCTGAACTGACTGACACTAACATTGGATCTAGCTGGGGATGGCAGCTCCTTGGAGGTGTCAAGAACACCGTAGACCTAGTAGCCTTGTTCATTGGGCATGGAGTCAAAATGAAAAGACTAAACTCAAACAGAAAATTGACTGACTAATTGACTTTGCTATAAAACACACATTGACTAAACTTACTTATGGCAGCAGACCATCAGGACCTTAGGGCCTTCACCTCAAGCTTCAAATATTGATGATAATCACCCACCTGCTAAAGATGTATATACAATCATGTGTAATGATCCCTCCAGTGTAACCAATCTAGCAAATGGATACTTATTTGAATTATGCTCGTACTTTCCTTGAGCAGGGAGAAAAAACAAAATCTAGGCCACTCCAAGTGTCCACTGAACATGTGCTCATGATCCATAAATACAAGACAATTCATCTTTCCAGATGGTTGCAACAAATCAGTGTAAGGATCCTTAAAAATATGAAATGTTACCTTGTCTTGAAATCCAACAAAGATACAATTACTCCTTTCATTTTGATATGAAAGAATACTTGGTTGTTAATCCATAGGAAGGGATAGGGAAGTATGACTTTCTGCTACCTGAGTGTTGGTTGCAAATTCTTCAAGCATGAGCAACTCTGATTCTATTTCTGGCATACTATATATTTTAGACTCATATTATTCCAACTCATAGTCTAAATCATCTTTGAACATAACACATTATTCAAGATTATTAAACATGTCAGCCTTATCATCTTCATGAAAGAAAACAATCCTTGTTAGCTTATCTCCTTGCAGGAAATCTACATCACAAATTGGCTTACTCACAACAGCTTGTTGTATAGTTTTATCAATCTTGTGATTGTCATCATTTAGAACCATATTTTCATTTTCAATAATGGAAGAAATTTCTCTTACACATTCTTGACTCTGTGAGCACTACAAACGTGCATTAACTTGGGCTATAACATGGGTTTTTAAGAGCTGATCTATTTCATCTTTAGATAGAGGAGAACATTTAGTTTTATAGAAATCAACATTGGCTTGGTGATTTTCATTTTCAACATCAAGAATGGGCCTTTCTCTATTTTGATCCCAGTCTGTTTCATCTGAGGAAACTGCTAATTCTTGTTGGGAAGGAAAATCATAAAGGTCTTCTAATATATCTTCTTCCATACATTATTCATCCCCATACAAATTTTCAAGAAATTCAATGAAATTTTCAGAAATCTCACAACAGTTATCCATCATTGATAAGGAAAAATTACAGCTTTGATAATGTTGAAAGAAAATTGAATGAAAATCCTTTAGAGAATATAAACTAGCAGATGGTAGAATCTCATACCATTTCCTTTCTATTTCCTCCAGGCTAGCCATGAAGATCTCCATCAGACAATCTTCAGGAAACTTAGTCTTTAATCTGTGAATATGAAAATGAAATTTGACCAAATGAAAACTAGCATCTTCTCCATCCTGACCTTTAAATTTTGGTGGCTCTATTTGCCAATCTATACAAGGAATATGATTTGGAAAACCAGGAATATGAGCTCAATTCATAGGAAAATACCTTTGAGTAGTTGAATCCATCTTGAAAATAGTTAAGTCACCAAGAAGTTCTTCAAACTATTGATTTTTGAATAGTGGAGTCACCATGAGAATTATAATTCTTTGGATTCTTCGACACTGGAGTCACCAAGTGAAAGATGCACAACCTTTCTTGTTTTTTATCACTTTTCACCATCAACAATCAGTTCTTATCTTTGTAGTTATTTCCCGGGGAAGATATGATCTCTCGTTTCCCTGGCAACGGCGTCAAAAATGTTATCCCCTACAATTTCCTAGGCTAAGGAGGGGATCGAAAGAGGTAACCTCGAACCACTTTCAGCTCAGAAGCTAGCCCTACTGAGCCAGAGAGGGATCTCTCAAAGGATTTGTCAATGAATATATGCAAAGAGACAGTTTTTAGGCTAGATATATAAGTTTGTTTTGAGTTCTTGTGAATTTAGGTTTTTTAGGATTGTGGACTAGGGTTTAGAGCAGGTAATTAGGTCTAGGCTTCAAATATGGAGAGATAAGTATAAATAGGAGCTAGATACCAGTGCTTTATGGCGCAATTGGAGTGTTTGTCAATGTAGTATAGATTTGTGAGCTTAAAAGAGACTAATGATCATGTAAAAGCATGAACTCATTAGCTCTTTAGAAGAAAGGAAACACAAGTATGAATTCCACGTAAACAAAGCTTAAATTCAAGATTTGTATCTATGTAACTGCAAGGAAATTCATAGGAAGAAGATCAAGCATGTAAAGAGAGACTATTTATCCATTAGAAACTGATAGAAAGAGAAAACAAACACCATAGACTCACTGAACTAGAGTTCCTAAAATATAGTTGCAACTACTCCTATATTAGCTAAAGAGAACATAAACATACAAACCTTCTCCACAAAGTCCAACCCTTCTCTTTGAATGGACCCAATTGGACCACTTTCACACCTTCAGGAGTCTAATTCCTAGGTGGTGGAACTGTTTCCAAGATTCTCTCAACCAACAGGTGAGAGTGAGAAGGTCAAATGCAAACACTGCTTGTAGACTTTGTTTTGGATTTTGCTTCCTTAATGAGGCCTAATAAACCATAAAAACAACCTATCATGTCTATTTATTCATGATTACACCATATAACCTCGAACTAACTTCAATTACATCAAGATTTTTACTTTGACCAAGTCAAACCAAAAACTAGGAAATTACACAGTGAAATTTAACAGAAAAAAACACAGAAATTTTGCAGAAGCAAAGCACTGACTTTGCACTTTAAGGTGCCTTCTTGAGGTCAAAATGAATATATGAAAGAACAGTCAACTCGATTTTCTAGTCTAGTTTCTATAACACCTTAAATTTTGTAAAATTACCCAAGGGAAGGCCTTCAAAAACTCATTCTCCCAAGGTGTCTCCAGAAGCGCAGCGCCTACAAAAAAGAGGGGTAGAATGTTGATTTTTGACCCCTTTTTCTCCTTTTTCTCAAAATTTGAGCCATGTCTAAGAAATATGATGAAATTAATTTTGAGAGGAGGTCATAATCTTTCCAAAAATGTAAGTCACTTGCCATTTTGAGCTCTGATGAAAAATTGCAACGCTAAGGCGCTACGCTTTTGTGACTAGCCCAATTTCTGAATTTGGCACCAAAATTCTCAAAAAACCAAAAATGCTCAGAAAAACTTCAAAATTGGTCATCAAGTGAAAAAATAGGTATGTTATGCTCTCATGGATTCTTCAGCAAGCATCTCCAAGTTATCCCTCTCATTTTTTTCCTTTAGGGTTTCCTTTAGCTTGTTTTTCAACTGCTTGAGCTTGATGTTGCAAATCATGTTTTTTGGTCTGATAATGATGGGCCATGTGCCTTAATAGATGATTATCCCTGGTGGATTTTTCAAGAAGCTATTATAAGTGGCCATTGACCTTACTTAGCCAATACTCTTTGTCTTCATTTATCTCCAAGGCAATTATGTCTTCCATGTCTAACTCTTCATCTAGCAGATTATGTTATTTCTCTTCCTTCAATGCCCTTTTGAGTCCCTTGGTCCTTGGCTTCTTTTTTCCAACTTGTTTTTCATGTTAATCACATTCACCAGGTTCCAACACTGCTTTACCTTTGCCTCCTTGTTGCAACACCTTAGATTGCTCTTCCTCCATGACAAGTTGTTTGGCCTTAAGCTGACTGTTTTCTTGCTCAAAGAAGGAAATGATGAATCTTGCTTTTGCCATATTGTCCATGAGCTCCCAGATTTGAGAATCCTTCTATTTTATAATTCATTGCAAGTTTGAAGGTTCATTTGCTGCTTCCAAGTCAACTAATTCAAAATCATGTTCAATTAGGTCTTCATCATGTACATGTGATCCATGTTTTGCTGATGTAGAAGGCTTGACCCTTTTCTCAACTTGAGAAGTAAACACAAGCCTTTTTCCTCTCTAGTATGTTTTGGCACCTCAAGTCTAAGTTCCATTGGTAACCTCCTCTGATTTTTTTGATAACCCTACCTCCATAGGTTGTGCTGATGTGTCTTGGTGAAGTAGTCTCATTCCATTTTTGAAACCCTAGATGATAAGAAAGGGGAAAAACAGTGAAAAGTGATTGAAGTGGTGAAATGAGGGAGTTAGGGAAGGGAGATGGTAATAGGGAAATTTTCAAAAGATGAATAGGGGCTGCAAGCAACTTATGAAGCTTAAATGACATGAAATAAGGGAAAGAAATATCTAGGAGAAATTGAGAAACATAGCTACTAGGAAGTATGCTCAAAATGCTATGTATGAGCTAGGGTTTAGGTAAAGGTAGGGCAATCTAAGGATTGATAGGTTATTTAGTGAATAAAAGTGTGTTTTAAACATGTACAAAGGTGTGAGGTGGAATATTTACATGTTTTCAATATCAAAACTAACCAAACCATCAGTTACACTAGCTTGTAGCATGAAAATTTCACCTAAACCCTAGATGAAGAGAACTTGCATTTGAATTCATATTGCCAAAGGAAAAGGTAAGCAAAAGAGTTATAATTACTTGTGAACAGGCTTAGGGTAAAAAGAAATAATTTTTCAAGCTTAAAAATCAAATTTGGGTGAATTTGGAAGAGTTTCGGGTTGCTCTGGCGCAAGCACAACGCAGCGCAGTGTCCAGAGGCACAGCGCAGTTCAAAGAAGCGCAATTCCATCTTCCAACCAGTGTTTGGAGGCCTTAAACTACTCCAAATTATGAAATTGATAGTTCGTTGGAAAGGTCATGAATTCTGATACAATATGGACTCATAAAGAATGTAATTTGGACACTCCAGCAAGGAGAAAAATTGATTTTCCCAAGGTCACTCCAAAAACCTAGGGTGTCCCTGACAAAAGCACTACGCCAACTTGCAGAGAACTTTTGGATGCCTTCCACTAATCTAAATCACTATATTAAGGTACCATTGGAAATATTAGGATGTCTATTACACAAGATATTCCTTAAGTAATGCTAACACCTGCTCCAAATCCCTGAAAATTTGTCTTGAAGTCAAATTGTCCAAAAGTGTAACAACTCTCTTGTTGCAAGTGTAGTTTGGGAATTTCTCTCAAATAATAATCTGTGCATAAAATGAAGGAGATTTTTGTTCCTTGGCCTATCATTGACAAAAACCTCTTTCACTTTTGTAAAATTCTTCTCCATTTGGTCAGAAACATAATTTGAACAAAATTGTCCCTATGAGAAATGATGAGACGAGGTAGTGTACTGCAACATTGTCTTATTTGAAATTAAACATTACCTTTACCTTTTTTTTTCTTTCCCTAAGCTGCTAACTCCCTTTACCCATTAAATTACATGATGGACATGTTTTTGTTTTGACCTTTGGTATCATGATGACACATGGAGTGAAACCCTAGACCATGACCTAAAATGAGGAATTTAACCATTTCATGACCCAAGACACTTAAATGAAGATATGATACCTCAAAGAATACAATGACCATGATGAGTGATGAGAACCATGAGTAAGTGAAGGGAGCAGCAGTGACCTAGACACAACAACCGATGACCAAATTTTTATTTGAAGACTCACTGAAACGACAAAAATTTGACTTAACACCCTAACAACACCTTGTAAGAGCATATTTGACCACTGGGGACAGGCTGAATTGACTGACACTAACACATTCAAGCCCAAGGTAAGCTATAACAGACCAAGAATTACAAGTGGATTGGGTTTCTATAGTAGTTTCATTTTGTGATCAAGTATAAGAAGGGAAACACAAACAAGTTGGTCGACATGTTTTTAACGCTAACCACATAAAAGATCATAGTTTTGTGAACTTTGATGCACATGGAGCCATCCACCCATGATGCATACATAAAGGCATATTTGGAGGATGAGGGTTTTAAGGATGTGTTTCAGTAGTTGTAAAACCAGATTCATGTGCATGATAATGACAACACCATTGGCTACCATCTCCAGGATGGGTTACTCTATAGGCTAGATAAGTTATGAGTTCCTAAAGGTGAGTGTTTGCAACTAATCAGAAATGATCACACCTCCAAGGTTGCAGGGAACTTTGGTGTAGGGAAGACAATGGCCAACTTGTAGAGGTACGTGCATTGGCCCAAGATGCAAGAACAAGTAGCTAGATTCATAAGAGGATGCATGCTTTATTGTACTAGCAAGCCTAGTAATAGGAAACATGGTCAATGTCATCCCTTACCTGTACCCACTCATCCTTGGGAAAGAATTTCCAGGGAATTTGTGGGAAGTTTACCAACAACCAGGAAGGGACGTGACTATTTGTTCATGGTAGTTGACAGGTTTAGCAAGATGTGTATTTTGATTCCCTATAAAAAACCATCATCGAGCAAGAAACAACAAAATTGTTCTTTAGATAGGGTTGGGTGCACTTTGAGATACCAAGGAGCATCGTTTCATATAGGGACATGAGATTTATCAATGCATTTTGGACTACATTGTGGGAGAAGATGGACATGAATTTCAATGGGTCTACAACATTCCATCCTCATACAAATGGGCAAACATAAGTAATCAACATGACTTTGGTGCAAATTTTGTGATCCAAAATTAATAAAGTAAAGGTTACATGAAATGATTTGTAATTTAGTTTATGTGTTTTAAGGAATGGATTGAGATTACAAAAGCACACAAACTTAAGTACATTTTGTAAAATTTAAATAGTTTAAAATGAACAAACATGCAACATCAAACACAACAAATTGATAACAGAGTTCACTCCACTTGGGCTATGTCTCCAGGTCCAACTTCCAATGGTGGCCTTTTTTATTATATGCTCAAATGATAAATACATCATGATACAAGCTTAAATATGCAAAAATAACACTTACGTTGTGTCTAGAATGCCAAAAAACTCCTGTCTAGGTTATTCTTGAGCTCAAAAAGGTTAAAAATTGAGCAAGATAGGCCTCCTTGAAGTTTTACTGCAAAATTGCTTTACAAAACAGGTCTCACTCTGCAAAACTATCAACAAAAGTGACATTACTCATTTGGTAGGGTTGTTGTAATGTTACATCATCAGTGTCAAGTTTGATCTGCCATGTGGGGCAAAGGTTACGTTAGATTTTAACAAAAAAATATTATTTTTTAACTGTGGGCCGAAGCCCCCATCCTACCCGCGCACATGGTTGTATGGGGCCACATGGGACTAAGGGGCATGGGCCATAGGCCATGTGATTTCCCTGGCCCCTGCTCACGATTATGTGTTGGCATATGGCATGGTCTTTGGGCATGGGTAGGGCGCCACCCCCCCCTCCCCCGAATTTTCCACCTGTGGTCGCATGCATACCAAAGAACCAAGCGTTGAGACTTCCACTGATGCCCTGCCTTCGTTAGTCGTTGGTTCTATGAATTTTGATATGACTTGTGGATGGGCCATTCGGGTGCGTCTGTCGGCCTGAAAATTCCCCCAACTACTCAACCTTATCTCGTTAAATATAATCACACACCCATGTTTAACAAGAAACACTTGTATCCCTGTTGGTCGGGCGTTTATTTCACGAACAAGAGGTCATGGGGTCAAACCCTACAGAGATGGTCAACCAACCAAACAAAATTTTGGCACCATTCCTGAGGTCACGTGGCAACCTCTCATTGGGCCATGTGGTACCCTCTGAATAGCCGACGTGGTGGCCTAGGATTGGCCCAAATCACGAACCTTCGAACCAATACCAACGTGCCACATGTCCTCAAGGGATTGACCCATCTGCCATTCGTACAGTCAAGTTAGCTTGATGAAGTCATAAGAACGTCATCATATGGTCTGCACAGTAAACCCTACAAGTTGAATTTTTTATTGTTTACCAAAAACTTCAAGTGATACTTTCCTCATATGGTGTCAGATTGAGGCAATTCAAGCGTCGTGGATTCATAACGACGAGATATATGATTTGGTGTTGGTTTCGAGAGATTTTGAGCACTCTAATTTTGAGAATATTTTTGATCCCCTAGATCATTTAGAGTGGTTATAGTCAGAAGCATTTAAATACCTAGGATGAAAATCTAGTATATATACAACATCGTTATAATAGAGTAGTCCACACTTATACTAGTAAGGGATGTGTTAAGGGCTGAAAATTTTGTTGAGAAGATAACGCATATCCATATATAGGTACAACAAACATTGTAGAAGTCACAGGAAAAATACAAGGCTAGGCATGATTAACACAAAACATAGAATTCATTCAAGGTGGGAGACAGAGTATGGTTACAGTTGAACAATGAGAGGCTACAAGGTCCTCGTAAGAAAATCAAGGCTTTGCAATATGGTCCCTTTGATATACTGGAAAGGGTGGTGATAATTACTATTGACTCAGTCCACCACCATACATGCATATTTACTCAGTTGTGAATGTATAGAATTTGAAACTTTATGAGCCTTCCATGCTAAATCAGGAAGAGTAACAAGTTTGACCTTCTGTGGAGGATTTGGCACTAGATGCTTAGGCATTGTTGAAAAAACATACCATTTTGCAAAAGAGGTCCAAAACTACAAGATAGGGGCAACATGCCCTTTGGTAGATTGGGTGGAAAGGACAACTTCCAAGTAAAGTTAAATGGTACACCTGAGAGAGGCTAGAGGAAAAAATTCCTCACCTCATTTAGTATAAAGTTTTGGGGACCAAAAGCCTCCCAAAATAGGGAGGTGTGATCCATATTGGATCATTATATTGTTTTTCATCCATCTCGATGCTCTTGTAGTGGAAAAAGTGGAGGAATCAACTCACATGATTATTTTTACCAGTGGGACCCAATTTGGCAAATTGGGGCCTAAAACCTTCTAGGAGCATTTCAAGGCATCAAACAACATTTTTTGGAGGTAAAAATTTTCCATTTCAGTTTAAAACCATTTCTTAATATTCTACACACAAAGGCCTTTCCAATGACGCAATAATCACCTCAATCAAAGTCCTTATGAAAAAGCTATGCCACTCAGAAGCTGACCTTCCTAGTTTCACCACCATAATTTGAGAGGATGACACGTCAACCCCCACTATTCATGGAAAATGGGATAACCATGTGATTATCATGAATAAGACTCTAGAAGAGTCCATATTGTAACTCTATTTATGAGTTGAGGTAGTCAAACCTAACCACTAGTAGGCTATCAGGTTGTGTTATCATTGAGCCACTGGGAGGAAAAGGAGTTCCATTCTTTCAAGTGCATTTGTTCCACAGATGAGAAAAAATAGCTGAGAGGGATAGGAAATAGAGTACACAACAAGGATTTGTGCATTATAGTAGCCCATGGGCCATAAGCCATACTTCATTTTACTTGCAACCATTTTCTATTCAGAGAAAGAGAGAAGAGCGACCTCACCTTCCAATTAGGTTTTCACCCTAAAGGGTTTCCTAGGTTATATCTTGTGTCAATCATGATTTGTGAGTTTTATTTCATTGTTCTCTATTGTATGCATAATTTTAATTTGCATGCATACACAATTAACCATAATCGACAAATCCAAAATTCTAAAAAGAAATAAAACCCTAATAGTGTAGATTTCATTTTTTTAATATAGTTTTATTAGATCTATCTACTGGAATATCCACGACAATTTATGGATCAAAACCCGTAACCATTGTGAACTTGTAACCCTTTAACATTCTAAACATGTGTTTAGAAATATGACATAGATTCCATTGTGATGGTTGAGGAAACTAATGAGAGAGCCCTCCACCTCAATTTGGTAGACCGAGAAGAACTCGACTATTTGATTATGTTTATGCACATGAAGTATTGGAAAGAGGGAGAATCCCCATGGGAATTGTAGGAAGAAGTGAAGGGGTCTCCATTTGTGTTGTGTAAGTGCTCAATGTCCATATTTTTTCATGTATTTAGCCCAGACTCAATGCTTGAAAAGTGGCATCCCTATTTCTCGGGCAGTGAAGGAGATTGGCCTTCATCCTCTATCCCTTGAATTTACCCTTTGGTGCAATACCCCGAGGTAAGCATCCTTCGTACATCAAATATGGCTCAGGGGTGGCCAAATACAAGAAATTTGTAGTGTAGTTGTGCCTACAATTGGGTGGAGTGTAGCAGTCCCTTCTTCAATTTCCAACAGATTTAAGTGGATTAGATAAGTGTATTTCCTTCTTTATGAATGAAAATTTTATGTTGTTCAACACTACATGTTTAAGTATTATGCCGGAATTACAATTTATGTGTGCATTGATAAGTTGAGAGTCGTTGTATGGTTGTAATGAATATGCATGATCAATGTGCTAAGATATTAACGTGGTTTTCCTATTTGTTAAAATGTATTCCTTTACGAATATGAAATGTTGTTTGAAATGGGAACCATTCATCTATGTTAAATGATAATTTTATGTTTCGTATGTTCATGAATCAAGAGGCCAACCTTAGATATGTTAATTTTTCCATGCTAATATGCATGCTTGTAATCATTTATGAACCTTTGTGATGTATGGCTCTTTTCCCAAGGGACATCACTGAGAGGTATGTGGTCTCATTTATTGCTAAAATATTTAGTTAAATCCCTGTTCTTGATAAGGATTGAAAGGTCTTGTTAATAATGGAACATAGTGTTACACAATATTTTGTCACACCTCCTGCACTTCCCCGTGACATACCTTGAAGTGCCCAAAACATGACCATCATGCAGTGTACTCATTCAGATATGCAACGCATATCTTCCCTAAAACATTGATTGGAAAGTGCCCTGAGCTTTCCCCTGAAGAAATAACTCTAAAACCCTAATTTTGAGACTCATCGCTATTATGAAGTTAAAAACCACAATAGTCTCATGTTGCATCATGCTTGACCCATGTTGGCATCACTCTATTCACTTGTATACCCGTGATGATCCCCAAAAAGGTAATTTTCCGTAAGAGGATGAGAAACTTTGTGATCTAGAAGCTTCCGGGGCAACGAGATGGAGGTCGTTCGACTTGGATAAGGTCAAATTCTCCCAACTTGGGCTCTTGTTATTATCCCTATGAGCTAACTCCTTGATATGAGGACCTACTCCTATCTTTGGAGAGATCCTAACTCCCTTTCCTTGCCTATATACTAATCTTTTCCCATTCACAAATGGTTGGTCTATGTTTATTTGCACCCTTATGCTAAGATTATGCCTATATTCTACTCATTTGGCTTGGAGAAGGAGTGCTTGGAGAGCTTAGATTGGAATTGGATATTCATTCAAGGAGATCCTATCAATGTCAAGGCTTGGTTATATGCTTCCCCTTATTTTCTATTAATATACAACTGCTGGTTCATTTTCCCTAAATGTGTATGCTAGTGTATCATTTATCTTAACATTCCTTGATCAGCTAAGTAGGTTGCTTTTGAATATGCTATTTGTATTTGCATGCCTTGTTGTGTCTTGATCTCTTGTGCAGGTGCATAAATTCTTAGAGTAGTAGGAACGAGCCCGTGATGCAAGTGATTTAAGGTCTTCAACAAAGGAGATCGAAATAGCATTAGAACAAGGCATGACATCTTCTTCGTTTCTCTTTTGAATTGTAACTTAGGAAAGTGTCTGGTAGATTGTCAATTCAATTGCTAGACCCACTCATTAGGCTAAAGGGATCGTCTTTATCTATAGAGAGGATTTACCTAGACAAAAAATAAAAGGAGACTCCATTGGGGACCCTATGATCCTTTCCATCCAATCCTTCACCTTGTTTTTGTGATGAGTTTGACCAACCATCCAATCCCAAACTTGTTTGCTTGTTTGTAACTATTTTCACTTTGTAGTAATTGCTTGAAGGTTATAGATTTGTGTTGCTCTTGAAGTTATTTTTTCTTTATCTTTCTCGACCATCGTAGGTTTTTCCCTCAAAGTCGCAATGACATCGTGGATATGTTGATTACAGTAGCAATGATCGTTGCTTTTCTTTTAACAAGTTGTTAGCCTCCTGCTACAGCAGGTTACTCATATTTCATGATGGACATTTTTACAGGCCAAATATGTCATACTTTGCATGCTACAATGCTCCATATTTGCTAACAGTCACCAAAAAAAAAAAAGAGGCCATGAGAGAATGCTACTCAAAGTTCATCTACTGCATTCCAATTTTGAAGAGTTATTTCATTT
>APFE031301994.1:130824-141110 GCA_000404065.3 Pinus taeda
GTGAGGTTACTGCTGAACAGTGTCCCAAGACACAAGAGAGGAAGAGGACAGTCCATGTTCCCATATGCAAGTGCAGTTGGTAGCTTGAATGTATGCCAGGTCTGTAACTAAGACAGACAGCACATCGCAGTGGGAGTATTGAGCAGGTTTATGTCAAAACCAGGGAAGGAGCACTGGACAGAAGTGAAGCGGGTTTTCAGGTATTTGCATGGCACTAGTGATTATGGTTTGTGCTACCAAGGAAGACCAAGATTGGACAGAGTGTTGGATATTCGTGGCTTGTTGATGCAGACTACGCTTGAGATCTCGATAAGAGAAGATCTACAAGTGGGTATGTGTTAACCTATTTGGAGGTGCGGTCAGTTGGATGAGTAAGAAACAATCTGTAGTGGCACAATCAACTACAGAGGCAGAATACATGGCAGCCACTCATGCAAGCAAGGAAGCAGTTTGGTTGCAGAGATTGTGTTCAAGTATGGGGTTAGTACAGGGAGCTATAAGGATAGACTGTGACAGCCAAAGTGCAATTTTCTTGGCAAAGAACCCTGCTTATCATTCAAAGACAAAGCACATTGATGTTCAGTATCACTTTGTGAGGGATATGATAGAAGACAAAAAGGTGTTGCTGGTAAAGGTGGACACTTTGAAGAATACTGCAGATGCATTGACAAAATCTGTGAGCTCTGAGAAGTTCTCTTGGTGTAGAGAAACAATGGGTGTTTCAGGGCTGGAAAAATGACTAAGCTCTCCTGTGGCCCCCTGTGGAAAGAAAACAACAAGTGGGAGATTTTTGGGTTGTGTTATATTGTTTCCACATAGTTAACAGGGGGTTTGAGGGGTACCCTAACCCAACTTTATGGGGTCCGGGGCAACGCCCCGAAAAATTTTGGTTTTGGACCCTATGTTCGGTTGGGTAGACCCACCTATGATTTTGTGCATGATTTTCGCACATGTTTTTTTGGACACGATGGTTTTCGGTCCATGGTTTTGGACGCGATGGTTTTCAGTCCATGGTATTGGATGATTCAGCATGTATAAATATGTATTGTAACATTGAAAGGGACATAATGAAAAATCAATTTGGTAGTCCTGGTTTTGGGATCCAGTTGGAAATCTTTGTGTATATGTGTTTTATGTGTTATGCTCTCAAATTTTTATTTTTACTGTGATTTAGAATTCGTATGCAGGTAATTTTTGTACAGGGTTAAAACCTACAAAAATGAAAACCAAATGTAGAGAAAAACAATGAAAAATTAGGCAACTGGTCAAACACACAGCGTTAGTGTCAAACATGCAGCTCTAGTGTCAAATGCATAGTGCCATCTTTAGACACACTTTTTTCTGCCTTCATGGTGTCCAAATTGAGCCCAAGATAGCATCATTGGAAAAATTATCCAGTCTAGTTTCCATATATACCTTTAGTTTGAAAATTGGACTTGCTTTGACCCTCCAAAAATGGATTCTCCCAAGACTGGTCAAACGCGCAGTGTCAAGGTGCCAGTTGTACAAAACAAGGTTTGTAAAGTTGCTTTCCTACATATCTTCCTTGCTCTGAATCTAATGGTGGTCTTATTTTATCCAAAAGTGACCCAAACAAAGGCACAACACCAAGGGCATTGTGCCCTTGGCATTCTAGCTATCAAAAACTGTGTATAATTACTTTGAAAGCACAAAAACTTCAAAATTACCCCATAAATTCTCAAAATTGGTGAAATGATTTTTGATAATGTGGTTTATTCATGGAGTGAGGCTTCAGCAAGGATTTTAAGTCTCCCTTCTTCTTCTTGCTTGTTTAGGGCTTCAATCTTTACATTAGCTCTTTTAAGCTTTGCCCTTGCAATCTTGTTCCTCTTGGCATAATATTTTTCCATCTTCCTTTGTATGTCATTGTTTGTTGTCTATCTTCCTCCTCACTGTAATTCCTATTCTCTTTCTCTGCCATGGTTTCTTGTGTCTAAAATCCTAGGGAGATTAACTGGGAGTGGAATATAGGTATAGGGAGTTACGAATGGTATGAGGAAATTCAGAGAGATGAGGGAAGGGGTTTATGGTTTAAGGGAAGTTACAGGGAGTGAGAATGTGATGGGATTTAGGATAGGGAATTTTATTATAAGTTAGGGGGTTTTGGGAGCCTAGGAAAGTGGAACACCTAGGTCTTAGGGTTTTCAGAATAAAGAGATTTGGGAAGTAGTGATATGATATGGGGGTTGGGAAAGGGTTTAATAATGATATGGGAAGGGAAAAGAAGTACTAGGGAGTGAAATTGGAGTTGTAATTAGGATTTGACTATGATACTAGGGTTCTGTCAAGGAAAACATTAAATTTACAATGACATGTAAAAAACCACAAAATGACCTGAGGAATGCTAAGAGGTTATATCTGAGCATTACTTACTTGTTGGAGGATGAGGACAACCAATATTGAAGTTTTTGGAGCAATGGAAATTTTTTTGGAGGCTAATGAGAAATTTGGTCAAATTCACAATGCCCTTTTGGAAATAATACTTAGAGGGGGGTGAATCAATATTATCAGATCAATAATTTTATTTCCAAAAATGATTTATATATGCTACTTCAGTGAAGTGAACTAGAATCTACATGCAAATGTGATTAGAGAAGCAAGTGTATACTCAGAGAACTTGTTATTTAGACAATTTATCATGTGATGATCTTTAACGAGTGCATCAGTAACTCATTAAACAATGTAGTAAATAGAATAAAGCATCACACATGAACACTAAGATCTAAGTTGGAAATGCAATGTGGGTGAAAACCACTTGCTGCTGTCATCTCTATCTTCTTTTAATAATAAGAAAATATGTTTACAATCTTGTACTAGTGCAGACTCATACCAGTACACAGGCACCCACTTGCAAAAGGCTACAACCTTCTCTCATTTTCTAGCTTCTACTGGAAGGGACCTGCAACCCCTTAGCTCTTGTACTAGCCAATGTGATTACTAGTACGTAAGCACCGACCTACATAAGGCTACGACCTTTTCTCTTCCTCCAGGGACCACGTTTCATGAATTTTTAGATTGGATGTTCCCAGTACACAACAATACACATGAAGGTCTCATTTCATCAAATTTTCATACTAGACCCATCAGAAACTTTGAAACTCAAACTGCATCAACCAACAATCAATTAATCTGAACAATTAGATCACTATCACCAAAACACTGTGCTGAACCCAACAATCAAATACAACCTCAAAAATCATGAATTAGAATGTACACACTACTTTACTGAACCCAACCTGCATGTATACGCTACTTCCTATAATCAAACCTTTGTATACCTTCAAAACTAATGAAACATTAAACTTCTAAATCAAGTATGTACCAACCAGCAATATATTAACCATTTATTGTCTATTTACAGAGCTTTACATAGGTAGCAATAGAGATCACCCTTATCACTCATATAATCAATCAATCAGATATCAAACTCCTTATTCATTCAGTTTTATATTCAGATCTAAGAAGACTTCATTGACAGAAAGTAGTAAAACAACAACACTGATCTAATAGATCAGTCATCCTTGAACATCAAGCTTTTGTTTTGCATACACTACTTGGAAGAGCTGAACCAACATGTATACGCACCTTCACCAAAGCGAACCCATGTACAAATCTCCAAATATTTACATCATAACTTTGTTTCACTTCTAGAATTCAAACAGACCTAGATTACGATATTTAAATAATAAAACAAGTTTACATAACCAGATCTAGCCTAGCCAATATTAGATCATTCAATAATAAGTCATTTTAGGTATCATGATCCTGACCCAATATTGAATTCAAGGTGCACAAAGTGTTTCAGATAATCACAAACATTGCCCTTGCAACATATAATATACTTCAGATAGAAGTATTC
Organism: Pinus taeda; assembly: GCA_000404065.3. Taxonomy (NCBI): domain Eukaryota; kingdom Viridiplantae; phylum Streptophyta; class Pinopsida; order Pinales; family Pinaceae; genus Pinus; species Pinus taeda. The sequence continues at coordinate 134,705 of APFE031301994.1, forward strand.
CTTATAAACCAATACAGTTGCACATTTTCTTTTTATTTAACACTTCATAAGATATTCATTCCGTGTTCACTTATCCCTTTGATCTTCTCTTGCTTATATGCTTAGATCTTTTATTAATACCTTGGATGAAAACCACTTAGGACCAATACCTTGGACCAAATACCTAGGGTCAATACCTCAGACCAAATACCTTGGACCAAAACCTTGGACCAAATACCTCGGACCAAAACCTTGGTTTTCCAACATGTACATGCTTTTCCTCCTGTGGAAGTGCGTGTATACGTATACACTCTTTTTATTTTGTGGACCAACATGTATATGTTGTTTTGACTAAGTGAACCTGCGTATACTTCCTAAACTGCTTTACATCAACCTTTTCCTTTACCTTCTTTATTCTGATCAATAGGCCTTAGTTCCATCTTCTTATTCTTTTGTACCACTGCCCTATTACCTCTAAATATACCTGTTGTACTGTGAGTTTCCTTTTACCAAAACTGAATTGACCTGAGAACAACACTTGTATCATAATGCCAACAATCTCCCTCTTTAGACTTGATGGAAACCATGAAGGTGTTGATTATTGCAAGCTGTAGAAACTGTTAGAGATAACATGCAACACCAAAATACTCCCCCCCTTTGACATCAAGGGCAAAGAGCAGACCAAGCAATTTTCCTCCGTTGATATACATTATGTTGTCCATGCTTCCCCTAAGTACATGCGGAGTCTTCAGAGATATGATTCAAAACAGTAACATGACTCTATAACTAAACTAAGTGAGTATGACCTCCTTATGACCAATGACTCATACATACATCAATCACCCAACCAAGTGGGGATATACCAATTGTTTATACATGAAAAAATTACAATAAATATTACATCATCCATCCCATGCAGGGTGGGGATACAAATTACATCATTTTTCCATTAGGACTCAAGATATATGAGAAGTCGTATCGCACCCTAGACCTTTACATGAATTAAACAACAAATGGTATAAATATTTGAAGCCATATCTGGACTCAACAACCATAATGCCAATAATGCAGAATGATTGTGAAGGCTAATGCTCCCCTTGAACTTGTGCTACCTATGCATTGTCAACAAGTCATTCATAAAAAAATCAATGAAAAAGGCATATCATCAGATTGTAATCATCAACATCAGACAGAGCACCCATATTAGAGTTTGACCCACTGTTTTTATATCAGAAAAACATATATGCTCCTTCAACCACAGAAACTCGTGTGTATACGTGACTATACTTCATGAAACCCGCGTATGATATCCTTCTCCTAAAAAATTAGATTTAACAACAGGATGATGCAACAACTATTCCCATCTTTTGTCTGAGATATTCAAATGTTTCTCTAGGTAGTGGTTTAGTGAATATATCAACAACCTGTTCTTTGGAGGGAACATACTCCAATTTGACCTTTTGTTCAAGCACTTTTTCTCATAAAAAATGGTACTTGATGGGTATGTGCTTGGTATAGGAGTGCATGAATGGATTTTTTGAAATACTGATGGCACTTGTATTATAACATAGAATGGAGATGGGTGGAGTACATGTGATCTGAATGTCTTGCAAAGTTTGCATCATCCAAAGTAGTTGTGTGCAGCAAGATGCAGCGCCACATATTCTGCTTCAGCTGTAGATAAAGCAATTGGACTTTGTTTCTTGCTGAACCAAGACACTAACTAAGAACCCATATAGGATGCACCTCCACTAGTGCTCTTTTGATCATCAACACTTCCTTCCCAATCTGAATTTATATATGCATGAAGAGTAAGGTATGTCTTTAGGATACCATAGTCCAAAGTCCCGAATTCCTTGAAGATATTTGAAAATTCTTTTGACTTCCTCAAGATATGATTCCTTTGGATTTTCTTGGAACCTTCCAACAATTCCTACTGCATGCATGATGTCAGGTCTGATACCTGCTAGATAAAACAAACTTCCAATCATAGATCTGTAAGTTGGTTGGTTTACTGTTGGTGATTCATCATTAGAGATGAGACTGCATCCTGTTACCATTGGAGTACATACTGGTTTAGAATCTTCCATTCCATACTTCTTCAAGATATAGTTGAGATATTTGGTTTGTGAAAGAAAGATACCATCTTTTATTTTCTTAACTTGTAGACCAAGAAATAAGTAGGTTCACCAAGTAAGGACATTTCAAATTCTTGCTACATTACTGGGGAGAAATTCTGACTCATGGATTCTTCATTGCTAGCAACAATGATATCATCAACATAAACAACAATAACTAGTAATTTATCATTTTCAATCTTTGTGTATAAATTGCTATCTGTAGAACCTTTTGTAAAGCCTTGTTGTTGAATATATTTGTCAATGCGGTAATACCAAGCCCTTGGAGCCTATTTTAGACCGTAGAGAACCTTTTTGAGATTTCATATGAATTTTGCAACATTTCCAAGAATGGATCCTTCTGGCTATTCAATATAAGCTTCTTCTTCTAAATGTCCATTAAGGAATGTTGATTTTACATCCATTTGATATACTTTGAATTTCTGAAAACTAGAAAGAGCAAGAAACATCCTTATCACTTCAAGTATGGAAATAGGTACAAATGTTTCTTCAAAATATATAACTTCTTGTTGACAATACCCTTTACAAACAAGTCTGGCCTTGTTTCTAATAATTTGTCCATTTTCATTAAGTTTGTTCTTAAATTACCATTTTGTTCCTATAATATTTGTATCACGAGGTCTAGGAACTAATTACCAAGTATCATTCTTTTCAATTTTCTCAAGTTCTTCATCCATGGCCTTGACCCAACATTCATCTTTGTAGGCTTCATTTACATTTTGAGGTTCGGTGGAGGATAGTAATGCTAGATAGCTTGAGGTCCCTGCAAGAGTTATTCTTGTCTATACACCAGCCCCCTTTTCTCCTAGAATTTGAGATTCTGGATGATTCTTCTGAACATACCTGGATGGAGTCTTTTCCCCGTCTGTTGTATCTTCTTCTAGTGCTTCATTGGTTTCTTCTTCAATATCATTTTTATTTGATGCAGGAAAGCAATCTCCATCTTCCTCATTATCATATTCCTCTATTGATTTCATCTATTCTAGATTTCTGCATGCTTCATCAACTACAACATCTATGCTTTCAACAATTTTCTGAAGACTTTTATTATAACATTTGTATCCCTTACTTCTGGAAGAATAACCAAGAAGAATACCTTCGTCTGCTCTAGGTTCAAACTTACCAAGTTTTTCATCAGTCATTTTGATAAAACATTTTCTTTCAAAAATTCTAAAGTGTTTTATAGTAGGACACTTACCATACCAAAGTTCATGTGGAGTTTGATACTATTTACCCAAACATTCACTTTGTTGAGAATAGTTATGCCGGTAAAACAAACTTCTTCCCAGAAGGTTGCAGGAGTTCCAGATTCATCTAGCATAGCTCGAGCCATTTGTTGAATTGTTCTATTCATCCTTTCTACCACACTATTTTGCTAAGGAGTTATTGCAGTGGATAATTGTCTTTTCATTCCATGTTGTACACAAAAGTCAAAGAATTCATCTGATATGAATTCTCCCCCTTGATCAGATTAGAGACATTTGATTTTTTGATCTGATTCATTTTCAACTAAAGATTTTAAGGCTTTAAACTTTTCAAAAGATTCATATTTATGCTTTGGAAGACTTATCCAACACATCCTGGAAAAATCATCAATAACCAAAATAAAGTATTCTTCTCCACAAGGTGAATTTTTCTTTGTTGCTCCACATAAATCAATATGGATGAGTTCAATAGGCTTATTTGCTGGCCCTTCCTTTTCAATGAAGTGAACTCTGGTTTGCTTACCAATTTGACATGGCTTGCATATGGTATTCTCTATGATGCTGATATCTAGAAGATCATGAACTACCTTGAACCTGCATGCTTTTCTTATTTGAGAAAAGCTTAGATGTCCGAATCTTCTATGCCACAACTAGTTTTCATCTGTTTTTCTTAGATAGCATTGTTGTTTTCCTCCTTTGAATATGTATAAGTTGTTTGGAGTTCTTTTACCTTTGATGATGGTCTTTCCTTTATCAATTTCACGAATGACACATCTGTTTGATCGAAACACCACTTCATTTCCTTGATCACACATTTGACTGACACTCAACAGGTTATGCTTTAAACCATCTACATACATGAAATTTCTAGCTTTAACCTTTTCTTTCAAGAATTTTTTTTTTTTTACCTTTAATGAAAACTAGGGTGTCATTTCCAAATGAGACATTATTTTCTAAAGCATTATATGAATGAAGTTTCTCTTTATCACCTATCATGTGTTTGGAGCATCCACTGTCAATGTACCACTGATTTTCTTGTCCTTCTACATACAAAACTATACCACATCTATATGATTGAGATTCCTTCCTTCTTCATATCTTGGGATTTAATGGCATTTGATCCTTTTGAAGTGTTGGTCGAAATTTTCTCCTTCATTCAAATTCTTCATGACCAAATTTGTTACAAATCGAGCATTCTCTTTCATTTTCAAGAGGAGAAAAGTTATTATAGGAAGTTTTCTTGATTCCTATTACACTTCTTTGATTTCGTGCTTCTCTAGTCATGATGGTTTTGTAAGCAACACATTGAGTAGCCTTGTGTCCAAAGTTATGACATGAAAAACATTCCCCATTAAAGAAGTTTCTGCGATCATAGAATCTTTTGTCATTTTTTACTTGTTGGTTGCAGCTTCTACTGATATTCATCCTTGGAGTAAATTAAGTATGATTTACCTGATTGAGTAGTTTTAGGCCTTTTCTGATGATTGAGATATTGTTCACTAGTCTTTGTTGCATCAAGATAACTTCTGGTGGAGGTTGACGACTTCTGTGATTGAGATGATTCTTTAGTATATCCAAGACCCATATTTATCAAAGGAGAATGCTAAACTTTGATAATTTCATTTAAAGTTTCTAATCCTTTAGAAAATCTAAGATTGAGAGATTTTGTCTTCTCAAGATCTTTTCTTAGACCCACAATTTCACATTCTAGATTTTCATTGTGTTTTCCTCTTTTAGCAAGTTGGTGTGTCAAAGTATCTATGATCATATTATTTTCTTCTACACAAATTTTGGGTTTAGTGATTTATTCAAGAAAATCTTCCTCTTCTAATGCATCCAAAAAATCATCATTGTCATAGGCAATGATAAGTCTATAATCTTGTTCAATTTCATTTTCATCACTATTAGATAAACCATCACTACTTCATGTGTATAGTAACTCCTTCTATTCACAACTTGTTTTCTATTGCCTTTTTCATATTCCTTCCCTTTTTCATATTTATCTTTATGAGGACATTTGGCAACATAATGACCAAATCTACCACAAGCAAAGCATTTGAAAGGTAGCTTACCTCTGAACCTTCCGGAATCCCGTTGAAGCTTCTCGACAAAATTTACCACATCTTCTTCTTCTTAAATGTGTCCTGATTCATGGTTCTCTTCCTTTTCTTTTCCCTTTGTTGATGCTTTAAATGAAACTTCTCTCATATCTGATGGACCTCCTTTTCTCAATTCAAAGAAAGTTAGGATTCCATGAAGTTGAGAAACAATGATATTCTGAAGATCCAGTTTTTCTTCTATGGCAGACACTTTTGACTCTAATTTAGAAGACAAGGATCTCAAAATTTTCTCAACTAAAGTAAATTCCTTTCTCTCTTCACCCATATTCTTCATACAATTAACACTCTCATTTATGCATAAAAAGTAACTAGCAATACTCTCATCACGATGCATCTTAAGAGTTTCATACTAAATTCTGAGAGTTTGAAGCTTGACACATTTTACCTGAGAGTCTCCTTCGTAGCTCTGAATGTTTTTGTCCCATATCTCTTTGGTTGTCTTGAGTTGCATGACTTTGACAAATTCTAATTTTGATAGACTTCCCAATAATTTGTTGATTGCTTTGGCATTTGTTTCGTATAACTTCTTACCTGCTGTTATGAAACAAGCTCAAGAAAAGATAGAAAAGATAGATCAGCGCCTTAGAATTCAGCCTCTTCGAGGGGAAAACCTCCTTTACATTACATAAATGAACAATTCTTCGATGATTCAAATGAAAAGACCTCCTCTCTATATATAGGAGTCTAAGGGGTCATAACATAATGAGAGCCTACATAACAATAATAATATAGGGGCACAATAATAACAATAGTGGGCTTCTATGGGGCACAATAGTAACAATATGGGCACAATAGGGGCACAACAATAGTAATAAGGGGTACAACTACAATATAAATGGGGTAATCACTAGTATTATGGGGACCCAACATGCCCCTCTCCTTCAAAAAAAGTGTTGTCCTCAACGCTTGAGTAGTTCTAGATGCTTATGTATAAAATTCTCATCCTCCCATGTGGAATCTTCAG
>APFE031301994.1:141894-161574 GCA_000404065.3 Pinus taeda
ATTTCCAATTGTTGTGGTGTTGCTCTAAAGAAGGTGTTGCTCTTTGTATCCTCATAATGTGCTATCATTTCCTCCATGAAAATTGACCACGTAACAAGTTTTTTACGAGAACTAAGCCCTTTATACCATAAAAATTGATCCGGTTCTAAATCTGAAGATGCAATACATATCTTTTGTAACAGTGGTACACCATGTAGATCAAAATATTGCTCCATTTGACGTATCCAATTTACCGGATCCTTGCCATCAAACTTCCTCATTTTGCTTTTTCTTGATTTTAGGAGCTATATCTTGAAATGACTGTAACTCTATACTTTTAGATCTTTAAGTTCTGAAAGTACGACTTGTAGTAGTCCTCTGTGTCCTCTTTCCAATGCCACTAGTATGACCCAAATTGGATTCTCCAATGAAGAGTTATGCCAGATCTCCCATAGTGACCTGATTATAGACTAATTCAGTAGAGCAAACTTGTACGACGTGCCACGTGTCCCTGTTTTGACCTTTGGCTCTGAAACATATACACAAGAAACTACATGTCCGTCCTCTTTCTGTACCTTATTACGAAATTTCAATCTGATGCTCAGAGAGAAAGCTATGACGATTTTCCCCAGGTCACCTGTTTTGAATGTAATTCCGGATTCTGCAAAGGGACCAAATTCCTCAGTTCATATCTCTGAAAATATAGTACGAAAAGCTCTGAAATTTGGATCTGAGATTGAGTGCGATTTCTTCTCAAATAGGTTTTTTTTTTTTTTTTACTTCTGAAACGTCGCAGAAAAAAAGTCATAGCGAGAATTCTACGATGACCTGTTTGGAGCAGCGAAACCCTAAAATCCAAAGCTCTGATACCAAATGTTATCAAACCAGCTCAAGAAAAGATAGAAAAGATAGATCAACGCCTTAAAATTCAGCCTCTTTGAGGGGGAAACCTCCTTTACATTACATAAATGAACAATTCTTGGATGATTCAAATGAAAAGACCTCCTCTATATATATAGGAGTCTAAGGGGTCATAACATAATGAGAGCCTACATAACAATAATAATGTAAGGGCATAATAATAACAATAGTAACAATATGGGCACTACATGGGTACATCAATATAATAAGTGGGTTGTACTAATAACAATAAGGGGTTACACTAGTAGTATAGGGAACTAACACCTGTAGAGTCTGTAGGAATTGCTGTTGGGAATTGATATCCTCCTTCCACAATTTTCCCAAACATCTACTCCAAGCGATTGTAGATAGGCTTTGGTTCTTATTTTCCAATATAATAAGTTTCTCCCATTGAAGATTGGTGGTCTGATGGATCTCATGCCTTCATGATTATTCATCTTGAAAGATCTACCTTCAAGCGTTCAAGCTTCTTTTGAAGGACCTGCTCTGAAACCAATTGTTGGAAATAATACTGAGAGGGGGGTGAATCAATATTAAAATATCAATAAGTTTATTTCCAAAACTGATTTATATACACTACTTCAGTGAAGTGAACTAGCGTGTACACACAATTTTTATTAGAGAAACAAGTGTATACTCATAGAACTTGTGATTTAGATAATTTATCATGTGATGATATTTAACCAGTGCAACAATAACTTATTATGCAATAAACAGAATAAAGAATCACACATAAAAAACACACATGAACACCAAGATTTAAGGTGGAAACCCAATGTAGGTGAAAACCACCTACTGCTATCATCTCTATCTTCTTTTAATAATAAGAAAATTTGTTTACAATTTTGTACTACTGCAGTCTCATACTACTATGTAGGCACTCACCTGCAGAAGGCTACAACCTTCTCTCATTTTCCACCTTCTACTGGAAGGGATCTGCAACCCCCTAGCTCTTGTACTAGCCAATGTTGATTACTAGTATGTAGGTGTCAGCCTGCAGAAAGCTATGACCCTCTCTCTTCCTCCAGGGACCACGTTTTATAAATTTTCAGACTGGGTGCTCCTGGTACACAAAAATACACATGAAGGTCTTGTTTCATCAAATTTTCATACTGGACCCATTAGAAACTTTGAAACTCAAACTGCATCAACCAACAATCAGTTAATCTGAACAATAAAATCACTATCACTAGAACACTATGCTGAACCCATGAATTAGCTGCAACCTCAAAAATCATGCATCAGAATGTACACGCTACTTTTCTAAACCCAACTTGCGTGTATATGCTACTTCCTGTAATCAAACCTACATTTACCTTCAAAACTACTGAAACATTAAACTTCTGAATCAAGTCTGCCAACCAACAATATACTGACAATCTACTGCCTATTTATAGAGATTTGCATAGGCAGCAACACAGATCACCCTTATCACTCATACAATCAATCAATCAAATAGAAAAGTCCTTATTCATTCGGTTTTATATTCAGATCTAAGAATACTTCATTGATAGACAACACTAAAATAGCAACATTGATATGATAGATCAGTCATCATTGAATATCAAGATTTTCTTTTGCATATGGTACTTGGAAGAGCCGAACCAGCATGTATATGCACCTTCACCAAAGTGAACCATAGTACATATTTGCAAATACTTACTTCAAAACTTCTCTACACTTACAGACTTAAGACAACCCTAGATTATGATATTTAAAGAATAAATAAGGTGTACATAATCAGATCTAGCCCAACCAGTATCAGGACAGTCAATAATAAGTCATTTCAGGTCCCATGATCCTGATCCAATATTGAATTCAAGGTGCACAAAGTGTTTCAGATCAAATCACAAGCATAGCCCCTACAACATACAATATACTTTAGATAGAAGTATTCCTTAGAAACCCATACACTTGCACATTTTCTTTTTATTTTACACTTCATAAGATATTCATTCCTTGTTCACTTATCCATTTGATCTTCTCCTCCTTATATACTTAGATCCTTTATCAATACCTTGGAACAAAACCACTTAGGACCAATACCTTGGACCAGATACCTAGGATCAATACCTTAGACTTGTTAAAAAATGTGCAACAAGAAATGTTAAGTTTAGAATGTGCTAAAAATAGACCTGCTAAAAATAGCATGTCTAAAAATAGCAATTTGGCTAGTGAGGTCATTGGCCACATTGGGTGAGAGGTGAAACTGCTAAAAATAGAAAGTTCTAAAAATAGCATTTTTGGGTCCCTTCCTATTTATAACAGCCCCTAGTCTATCTATAGGAAGTAAAATTAATTTTGGCCTTAACAACAGTTGGAAATATTAATTAATTAATTCAGTTGAATTAATTATTTAAGGAAATTCGAATTTGAAGTCTTTGTGAGCATGCACATGAGTTGTCCCACTAATTGAGGAATTTATTCTTAATTTCCTCCACTGATTGAGGGAATAAGTATGAGCTCTATAATGAGAGAATCAGTTGACTTAGTTTTAACTAGTCAAGTCCACTTAGATTATTTTAACAAGTTGTTAAAATAATAAAATATAGTTTGTTAATGCTTGCATGCATGTGACAACTATTATTTTACATAACTGAGGATTCACTCATGGATAATTGTTGCATGTCAGTTCTGTAAGAGACCCAGTTGAGATCAGAGAAGGGATAGTGTACTATCGGTAGGATGAATATTTTTCCTATGAAGGAAGCTCATCCATGATGAGGATTTATCTCCTTCATATTTGTGCAGTTATTTCAGAGGTCAATGTTGTGTGTGAGGTGAGAATCACATAAGTTGCAGTTGGAGGACCCAGGAAAAATTGTGCATAGAAATAGGAGGCTTGGAGGGCAGAGGAGAAAGTTTGTGAGAAACCTTTAACTGTTTATGAGCAACAGAGGGATTGTATAAGAGCTGGATAGCTTCCGAGCTAAGGCATTGTGTAATCCGGACTATATTTCCACTTGTATGATAATATAGAGATGGGGTTTTAGGCAGGTGCTTTCCTTGGGTAAATTCTTCTATGTTATGTATGATTGATTCCTTCTTATCAGTTATATGTGTTCTTATTGATGTTGCTCATGGTTGATTAAGCTTCCGCTAAATTGTTTGTAGAAGTAGATCAAGTGTTTTTATTTAGTACATTACATTACCAGGATGATCTACAGGTGGGAAATTTCTACATGGTATTAGAGCTAGCTGATTTGTAGAAAAAGTTATACATGGTATCAGAGCTAGCTGATTGGTAGGAAAAATTCTACAACATTCTACATGGTATCAGAGTACAGGTGATCAAAGAGAGAACAGTATACTGAGAGGAGATTTCAATGTTTTGAGTTTTGGACCGAGAGTTTGCAGAGCAGATCTAAAACGTTTTCTACAAAATTTTCAAAAGCAAATAGCAGATTTGGATTCCTTGCGGAAAAGTACCCAAAAAAAAAAAATCGGCTGAATCAGAGTTCAGATGAGGAAGAAATCGCTAATTTAAAATCAACTCTTTTTCTAGAAAATTTCGTGACTACGGGAAAGTGGAAATAGATTGTTGTGCTAGCCAAGAATATGTATGCACTTGAGGTACAAGATGCATGCAAAGCCTTCAGGAGCAAGGCAAATGTTAGGGACTTGGTGGTTGAGAGGGAGAGTATATTACCTCTCAACATGCAACACTAGAAGAAGTCTCAAACAATTATGGAGGAGCCACAATTGGTGCAACAGTTTCAGGAGGTTATGGAGCAGCCACAACAAGGGATGCTGAGTGGAGATCGAGTAGAGATATCTACTCATGCAGAGACCCTCTAGTAGGGGGAAACTTTGAGCCAAGTGGGTTGAGGGATCACATGTAGCCATACCTCCAGGTAGGAGGTGGGGCGATATAGAGTGATCATCCCAAGGAGGAGGGGAAGGATCCTTGAGGTACCCAACCTCTTGGATGAGACCTTGCTATAGGAGCCTCGATGTGGAGTAGAAGGAACTGAATGATTGGGTACAGACAAATGCAGATGGAGTGGCAGAGAGAGCGACAGTGCAGGTAATCCCAAGATAGCGCATAGCTAGCAGGCTGCAGCAATGCGAGAGGCACAAGTGTTTTGCACAGTGCTAGATGGCATAGAGACGTGCGCAATGGTGCGAGATGCATGGAGATGTTGCAGTAGTGCAGATGCCATAGAGGGAGCACTTATTAGCAGCAGGTAGAGCTTCAGCATCGGAGTATGTTCTTAGCCCAATAGAGTGGTCAGTTGGGAGTGCTTTTGTTCCAAGTGTTGTTGGAGGAAGTGGACTGAGTAGATATGTTGCATGCAGAACATTCCAGAGTTACAGGATCGGGTTCAAGAGAAAGCCTTTCTTGTTGAGAGGGAGTGTTGAAAAATGTGCAACAATAAATATTAAATCTAGAATGTGCTAAAAATAGACCTACTAAAAATAGCATGTTTAAAAATAATAGTTTGGCGAGTGAGGTCATTTGCCACACTGGGTGAGAGGTGAAACTGCTAAAAATAGAAAGTTCTAAAAATAGCATTTCTGGGTCCCTTCCTATTTATATTAGTCCCTAGTCTATCTATAGGAGGTAAAATAGTTTTGGTCTTAACAACAATTGAAAATATTAATTAATTAATTATGTTGAATGAATTAGTTAAGGAGATTCGAATTTGAAATCTTTGTGAGCATGCACATGAGTTGTCCCACTAATTGAGGAATTTATCCTTAATTTCCTCCAATGATTGAGGGAATAAGTATGATTTCTATAATGAGAGAATCAGTTGACTTAGCTCTAACTAGTCAAGTCCACTTAGATTATTTTAACAAGTTGTTAAAATAATAAAATATAGTTTGTTAATGCTTGCATGCATGTGACAACTATTATTTTACATAACTGAGGATTCACTCATGGATAATTGTTGCATGTCAGTTCTATTAGAGACCTAGTTGAGATCAGAGAAGGGATATTGTACTATCAATTGGATGAATATTTTTCCTATAAAGGAAGCTCATCCATGATGAGGATTTATCTCCTTCAGGTTTGTGCAGTTATTTCAGAGGTCAGTGTTGTGTGTTAGGTGAGAATCACACAGGTTGCAGCTAGAGGACCCAGGAAAAACTATGCATTGAAATAGGAGGCTTGGAGGGGAGAGGAGAAGGTTTTTGAGAAGACTTTAACTATCTATGAGCACCAGAGGGATTGTACTAAGAGTCGGATAACTTCCAAGCTAAGGCTTTATGTAGTCCAGACTATATTTCCACTTGTATGATAATATAGAGATGGGGTTTTAGGCAGGTGCTTTCCCCGGGTAAATTCTTCTACGTTATGTGTGATTGATTCCTTCTTAATCAGTTATATGTGTTCTTATTGATGTTGCTCATGGTTGATTAAGCTTCCGCTAAATTGTTTGTAGAAGTAAATCAAGTGTTTTGCTTTAGTACATTGCATTACTAGGTTGATCTACAGGTGGGAAATATCTACATGTTATTAGAGCTAGCTGATTTGTAGAAAAAGTTATACATGGTATCATAGCTAGCTGATTTGTAGGAAAAATTCTACAAAATTCTAGATGGTATCAGAGTGCAGGTGATCAAAGAGAGAACAACATACTGAGAGGAGATTTCAAAGTTTTGAGTTTTGGGCCGAGCGTTTGCAGAGTAGATTTGAAAATTTTTGTACAAAATTTTCAGAAACAAATAGTAGATTTGGATTCCTTGTGGGAAAATAACCAAAATAAAAAAAAAAATCGGCTAAATCGGTGTTCGGATGAGGGAGATATCGCTGATTTAAAATTAGTTGTTTTTCTAGAAAATTTTGTGATGGTGGGAAAGTAGAAATAGATTGGTGTGCTAGCCAAGAACCTGTATGCGTTTGAGGTACAAGACGCATGCAAAGCCTTGAGGAGCAAGGCAAAGGTTAGAGACTCGGTGGTTGAGAGGGAGAGTATATTACCTCTCAACATGCAGCACTAGAAGAAGTCTCAAACAATTGTGGACGAGCCACGATTGGTGCAACAACTTCAGGAGGTTGTGAAACAACCATAACAGGGGAAGCTCAATGGAGATCGAGTAGAGATATCTACTCATGTAGAGACTTCAATAGGGGGAAACTTCGAGCTAGGTGGGCTGAGGGATCACATGTAGCCATACCTCTAGGTAGGAGGTGGGGCGATATAGAGTGATCATCCCAAGGAGGAGGGGCATGATCCTTGAGGTACCCAACCTCTTGGATGAGACCTTGCTACATGATTCCTGATGTGGAGTAGCATGAACTGACTGATTGGGTAGAGACAGATGTAGATGGACCGACAGAGAGAGTGACAGTGCAGGGAATCCCAGGACAGTGCATAGTTAGCAGGCTAAAGCAATGGGAGAGGCAAAAATGTTTTGCATAGTGCTAGGTGGCCCAGAGAGGTGTGTAATGGTACGAGATGCATGGAGATGTTGTAGTAGCACAGATGTCAGAGAGGGAGCACTTAGCGCTAGGTAGAGCTTCAACATCAGAGTATGTTCCTAGCCCAATAGAGTGGTCAGTTTGGAATGTTTTTGTTCCAAGTGTTGTTGGAGTAAGTGGACCAGGTAGATGTGTTGCATGCAGAACATTCCAGAGTAACAAGATCGTGTTCGAGAGAAAACCTTTCTTATTGAGAGGGAGTATTGAAAAATGTGCAACAAGAAATGTTAAATTTACAATGTGCTAAAAATAGCATGTCTAAAAATAGTAGTTTGGCCAGTGAGGTCATTGGCCACATTGGGTGAGAGGTGAAACTGCTAAAAATAGAATTTTTGGGTCCCTTCCTATTTATAGCAGTCCCTAGTCTATCTATAGGAAGTAAAATTAATTTTGGTCTTAATAGTAGTTGGAAATATTAATTAATTAATTCAGTTGAATTAATTAGTTAAGGAAATTCGAATTTGAAGTCTTTGTGAGCATGCACATGAGTTGTCCCATTAATTGAGGAATTTATCCTTAATTTCCTCCATTGATTGAGGGAACAAGTATGTGTTCTATAATGAGAGAATTAGTTGACTTATTTCTAACTAGTCAATTCCAGTTAGATTATTTTAACAGGTTGTTAAAATAATAAAATATAGTTTGTTAATGCTTGCATGCATGTGACAACTATTATTTTACAGAAGTGAGGATTCACTCATGGATAATTATTGCATGTTAGTTCTGTCAGAGACCCAATTGAGATCAGAGAAGGGACAGTGTACTAACAGTTGGATGAATATTTTTCCTATAAAGGAAGCTCATCCATGATGAGGATTTATCTCCTTCAGGTTTGTGTAGCTATTTCAGAGGTTAGTATTTTCTGTTAGGTGAGATTCACACAGGTTGCAGCTGGAGGACCCAGGAAAAACTGCGCATAAAGGAAGCTCATCCATGATGAGGATTTATCTCCTTCAGGTTTGTGTAGCTATTTCAGAGGTTAGTATTTTCTGTTAGGTGAGATTCACACAGGTTGCAGCTGGAGGACCCAGGAAAAACTGCGCATAGAAATAGGAGGCTTGGAGGGTAGAGGAGAAGGTTTGTGAGAAGTCTTTAATTGTCTATGAGCAACAAAGGGATTGTACTAAGAGCTGGATAGCTTCCGAGCTAAGGCTTTGTGTAATCTGGACTATATTTCCACTTGTATGATAATACAAAGATGGGGATTTAGGTAGGTGCTTTCCTCGGGTAAATTCTTCTGTGTTATGTGTGATTGGTTCCTTCTTATCAGTTATATGTGTTCTTATTGATGTTGCTTATGGTTGATTAAGCTTTTGCTAAATTGTTTGTAGAAGTAGATCAAGTGTTTTTCTTTAGTACATTGCATTACTAGGTTGATCTATAGGTGGGAAATTTCTACATGGTATTAGAGTTAGCTGATTTGTAGAAAAAGTCATACATGGTATCAGAGCTAGCTTATTTGTAGGAAAAATTCTACAAAATTCTATAGGACCAAATACCTTGGACCAAATACCTCAGAACAAAACCCTGGTTTTCCAACATGTACGCTCTTTTCCTCCTGTGGGAGTGTGTGTATACGTATACACTCTTTTTCTTCTATGGACCAATGTGTATATGTTGCTTTGATTAAGTGGACCTATGTATACTTCTTAAACTATTTTACATCAACCTTTCCCTTTACCTTCTTTATTCTTATCAGTAGACCTTAGTTCCATCTTCCTGTTTGTCTATACCACTACCCTGTTACCTCTGAATATACTTGTTGTACTGTGAGTTTCCTTTTACCAAAACTGAATTGACTTGTGAGTGATTTTCCATCAAGAACAACACTTGTATCATAATTCCAACACGCACAACACAAATGCACAGTGTAACACACAAACGTGCAGTGTAACACTGAAACGTGCCCTCCACTTGCCAAGCACGTAGCGCTATCTTCGAACCAACTTTTGAGTGTCTTTATGGAGTCAAAATTGAGCTCATGATAGCTTTTTGGAAATATCTCTCTCTTGGATACACAATGGATCTATCAAGCACTATAAATGATCAATTATAGCCCCTCAAAAATCAATTCACCCAAGACTGGTAAAAAAGTGCAAAATGAGGGTGAAAAAATGAAATGTTCTCTTCCAGGAAACATTTGGAGGTCTTTCTCAACTCCAAATTGAGCTCAAGATAGCTCATTGGAAAGATATTCCAGTCTAGCTATCATTTGACTTATCTAGAGAGTCATTTAGACAATCAAACTAGGCGAAAAGTGATTTTTTCCAAGGTCGCTCCATAAGTGCAGAAAACCTCCTGTAGCACCTGTATGTTTTACATTTCTCCAAAGCCATAACACCTGTGTAAACAATGAAGAAGGTTTTTTTCCCTGGCCTATGATGGACAAAAACCACTCTCACTTTTGTCAAATTCATCTCTGTTTGGCCAAAAACATAGTTCAAAGAAAAACTAGCCTTATGTGTGGCAAATGATTTGTGACTTGTCCCTTGGAATGACTTCTTGAAAAATGATGGAGACATGATGTTTATGAGTTGGAATAGCATCAGACTTGCTGAAATGGCCTCCCTTATGCCTCATCTACATGCAATGAGTGGATTTTTATTGAACCATGAAAACTCTAATGACCTAATGGAGACTTTGAGTGGTTGTGACTATGATGAAAGTGTTTGTCACAATGAAGACAAGTCATGAACAATGGTATACTTCAGTAAAAGGTGAAATGAGCCAACAAGGGGTAAATTTCTAAAAGGAGTAAAGGAAACCCTAATTCAACCTTCAGTGACCAAATTTTTTGCATGATGACCTAGTGGAATGACAAAAATTTCAGAATAAAACCCTAATATGATATGAAAATTGGATTTTGATCACTGATGGTAGTATGAAAATACTGACACTAACATCGGCCTTATTGGGGATGGAAGCTCCTTGGAGGTGTAAAGAACATCGTAGAACAAGTGCCTAACCATGTGGGCCAATATAGTCAAAAGCTAAAGACTAACTAAATATTGAAAACTTGACTCAATAAACTGACTTGAGACTGACTGAAAGCTAACTAAAAAAACATGCTTGGAATTGATCTTATTCAACAAAACCTGCTCTGACTGATCCATTCATCACCTAATCAGGTGAAATGGAACAACCAATGAAACCATGTAAGCATTCTGGCTACTATTTGAATTCTCTGCAAGTGCTTGCTTATGAGCAAGAAGAGAGAACTACTGAAAGGCAACTCCCATGAAAACTTGAAATCAGATTGAATCTTGTTGAAATTGCAAAGCATGAGCCCTTTGGTTGACATCAAAAATGCTGCAAAAGTATCTTCACAGGAATACATATTGATTTCTAGCCCATATAATATAATATTGTTCTGCTCTAGGTAGTCTTCGTGCCTTGATTTTAAAATTTTCCCAACATCTATGCTTTCTTCCCTTAATGACTGCAACAAGTTGACAAAAGGATCCTGCAACTCGTGAATGAATAATTTTTCTTGATGATCAACAAAAAAACAAGAATATTCTTCATTACTATCCTGATATGACTACAAATTTTTGGATGAGCTTTGTAATGAGACTCCTGTTGAAAATGACAAAGAAACCAGCTTTTGGATCAAGTTTATATCAAAGTTATTTCCAGGCTCACAGTTAGCTAATGGAGAAGTACTTTTACTGTAAATATCATCCAACACATCAGCTATAGGGTCATGAAAAACTTGAAAATACTATTGCAACCTATTTTCCATTGGTTCTAATGAGACTGCATGACTTTCTATAGGCTTCTCATCCTTTGTTTTAGAGATATTATGAAAATTTTCCTTTAAAGACTAAAATGCTTCAAAAAATAATGGTATAGAATCATCTTGCATCATTTGACCACATGCTTCAAATTCCAAGCCTTCATCTACAATTTGGGATTCAATGGAATTTGGTGGTTGCAAATATAGAGCTAAGGAGGACTCTATGTCACAAATTATTTCGTCAACCATTTCAGGAGAAGGTTTATCATTTATAATGTTGACCACTCGCTTATCTGTTTTCTTATAGTTTTCTCTTATTTTTGCAAATGAGGAGAAACACAAGGATAAGGAGCACTGATCAAGAATTTCATTAGCCTCTTGAATTTCGAGATCAAAACTTAATGACTGCTGATTTCTGATTGCATCAAAGTTGTCTCTGATGAATTGAAATGAAGTAAAACAAAGAGGTAAATATCCTTCACTTCCAATTTTTCTGCACTTTCCTACTCACTGCCGTAGCTGATATGCATTGGTTGATCACTATATTCAAGCTGCTGAAACTAAACTTCCTCCTCCCACAAACCAGATGATGATTATTTTGCAAGATTAACTTCTATTTGGAGGACATAATCATCGTCATACTGATCAAACCTTGGCAAATCATCAAAATTAATGTCATCAAACATACACATTAGATCGGTAGATTGCTTCTCCTCGGATTGATTTATAAATCCATTTTTGATCTATGGTAGCTGAGATTAGTAGTAAGTGTTGAAGGCCAACAACTCTTTCTTCTTCTGCAATAAGTGGGTCATGGTGATCTTGAATGGAAAATTCATCTCTCATGGTGATATTTTGCATCATTTCCTCCATTGCACTCACCAAAATGTTGAGCTTGATCTGTGAATATGTTAGGTGCTCTACATCTATGTTCTCCCTCTTTTCTTCTTTCAACTTTGCCCTTCTAATTAGCATATTAGCCTCTACATCTACTAAACTGTTCTGCATCTCTTCACGTGTTGCAAGGTTCCTTTCTCTTAGTTGAAACTCCATTTTCAGATCAAAGGCATTCGGGTAATGTAAGGGAGCTGAGCTGGGAGGATGTCTTATATTGGTAGTTATTGAACAATAGACATGATTGAATATGGAAGAAAATTGTTGTACTGTCTCCCTTAGCCATCTTTTCAGATGGTCATACTCTTCTAGAATTAGGAAAGGGTTTTCTTTGACCACCCACTTTCCAAGGAAAGCTTTGATAAACTGCGAGAAACCTGATATGCTTGCAGTTGATAGGTTTTTGAACCCTCTCTTGAGTTTGCCTTGTAAAGAAAGAGAAAACAGCCTAATATTGACATCCTCTTCATCAAATTCAAAAAGGTCGAGGAATGTCTCAAAATTGTGCATATGTCTCTCAATAGTGATGTTGTCACATTCACCATCAAACCTTGGCATATTTAGGTAATGACTTTCAGGGAAAGCATGGAGTATCGGAGGTAAGATGAGTAGTTTGTATCTATCTGGAATTTTACAAGGTGTAGGAGTATGTACAAAAGTTGTAAGATCAACCTTGATCTCTTGAGGTTCATCAATTTGAATATGGTCACCATAAGATTCAAAAAAAGGGTCTAGACTAAGATAAAAGGTTTATGGGGAATTTGTATTTACAACCTTCAGAGGAAAGGAATCCAATGGAGTTTCGTGATCTTTTCTCAAACATAATATACCTTGGAAAAATTTATGGAAATTATCAGGAAACGAGAAGAGATATTTCATGATAAATAACATGATGTGTTGAATAAAAGTCGAAGTTGAATACCTGATCTTCCCACGTTGTCCTTTCATATTCCTTGACAAGGTTCATCCTCTAGTGGAGTATTTGGATTTGATTTTGAAACTGGTTTGGAGTTGCCAAGTGAATGATTTCAGCCTTTGAGTTCCTAATCATTGTCCACCATCAGCAATTAGATCTAAACTTTGTCGTACAACCAAGGAAAATGAATATTTTGTTCCCCAACAATGGTGCCAGTATGGTATCACTCCTCCAGATTTCCAAGGCTGAGGAATAGTCTAGCTGAGGTAACCATAGACCAATCTTTTGACTTGGTAGCTAGCCCCACCAAGCCAGAGAGGGCTCTCTCCAAAGGATCAAAGCCAAGAGGGTTGGATGGATTAGAGTTTTAGGCTAGATATAGTAGCTCAGGGTTTTGATTTGATTTGATTGGGGTAGTCACTAGATGAGTGAGTTAGGTTAGAGAGTGAACTAGGTCAGGGCATGAGAGAATCATAATTGCAGACATCTGATGGGGCAAGGTAGGCAAGTTACTTTGACACTTTGTAGTATAATGATGAAATGGTTTAGGCTGGTGAGGTGCTAAAAAGAGCATGAAAGTCATGAATTCTTTTTAAATTGAAGAAATGAAACAATTTATGATGATTTTCCCAAAATAGAGCATAGAAGATGAATTCTTCTTATCACACCTTGAAAATCAAACACATTTAGAATTGAAATGGATCATGGAAGATACAAAAAATTCACACACATGTAACTATGGAAGAAACAATATCAAAATAGCATGCCACAGGAATCCCACCAATATAGTTGCAACTCATCCAATATATTCCATGCCAAAGTCTGAAACACTAGTGTCTCTAATGAATACAACAACATCCCATTGAGCCCAAACTTTGAAAAGACTAAAAAATACAAGATATAGGCCTAAAAAAAACTCCTCCTAGCCATCAGGGGTCAAATCCATGAGACGAGCAGTTCCACCAAAATCTAAACTGATAGCTAGAGTGTAGGGTGGTCAAAGTGACTCATCCCTAATTACAATGAACTGATTGATTACACCTCATAGATTCTATTTACCTAATGTATTTACCCTAGGTAATAGTAAAAAGATCATAATAACATTCACATGATCAATTATGTCAGGAAAAAGTTGATTTCCCAAGAGGAAAACCAAATGTAGAGAAAAACAACGAAAAATTAGGCAACTGGTCAAACGCACAACGTTAGTGTCAAACGTGCAGCGCTAGTGTCAAACACATAGTCCCATCTTTAGACACACTTTTTTCTATCTTCATGGTGTCCAAATTGAGCCCAAGATAGCATCATTAGAAAAACTATCCTGTCTAGTTTCCATATCTACCTTTAGTTTGAAAATTCGACTTGATTTGACCCTCCAAAAATGGATTCTCCCAAGACTGGTCAATCATGCAGTGTCAAGGTGAAAAAGGAGGTAGAACATTGATTATTTAGGTATTTTTTCACTTTTTCACCTTCCAGTTGTGCAAAATAAGGCTTGTAAAGTAGTTTTCCTACATGTCTCCCTACTCTGAATCTAATGGTGGTCTTCTTTTGTCCAAAAAATGACCCAAACAAAAGCGCGGTGTCCTTAGCATTCTAACCGTCAAAAGATGTGTATAATTACTTGGAAAGCACAAAAAATTCAAATTTATCCCATAACTGCTCAAAATTGGTGAAATGACTTCTGATCATGTGGTTTGTGCATGGATTGAGGTTTCATCAAGGGTTTCAAGTCTTCCTTCCTCTTCTTGCTTGTTTAGGTGATCTGAAAATGGGGCTCTTAGGTTACTTGTCTAACTTACAAGAACCTCTCCCACTTCCAAAGCTTCTAATTTTCCCAAGTCTTAATGATTAACCAATGTGGAAATAAGAAATGCTTGAAAATATGGGTGTATGCTTGTATGTGTTTTCAGCTGATTATTTACTTTAAAATCTATTGTTTGTGTTGATATGGGAAGGTACTTAAATTGATATATAAATGCATATAACAGTAGTTGAAGCAGCAGTAAAAAAAAACACATAAGACAACAATATAATATGGAGTTCACCCTGATATCTTGGGCTACATCTCCTTGAGCTCTAATCAACTCGATTAGGCTCTCTAGGATTATGACAATAGTTCTTTTACAAGTGTCTACACTTAACTCCAATGTTTTATATAGGAACATCGGGCTCAAAACACCATCTTATCCCTTGGTTCTTGGAGCTCTTCAACTTTCTAGCTTTGGCTCTTGACTCTAGCTCTGGTTCATGGCTTTGTCTCTGGCTCTTGCTTTGGCTGTGGCTCTGACTCTGGCTCTGGCTCTGGGGCTCGGGCTCTGGTTCTAGCTCTCAGCTCTCGCTTTTGGCGCTCACTCTGGCTCTTGTCTCTAGCTTCTCTAAGCTCTTTCTCCCAGCCTTTGCATGCCTCTATGAGTCGCTCGACCTCTAAGCAACTCCAACAAAAATATGCTGCTGTCAATTGAGCTCTCTAGATTTTTCACTCGACCTATGAGTGACTCCAAAGAATCTCTGTACATTCAACATCCTCACAGGGACATGGCCACTTGTTCCATGATGGATAAGTGTCAGGTTCATCGGAAACACTCAATCATTTGAAATGTTCATTATTTCCATTTACTTCAAGAATGCCTACGAAACACGAATCTTTGTCAACTCATCGTCCACATCGAACTTCAAACCTTTATATGTCGTAGCTTATTTCTCCCATCGAATCTGGTTTCCCATCGGGTGCAATCTCTGCCGTTAGATCTAGGGCCTCCAGATCCTACATTCATCGCTCTTATCACGCAGATGACTTTCTCAGTCATTAGCATGTGATGAGAGCAGTTTTCTCTCTCATCCACCGGACACGCGTCAATCACTATATGGCATCACTGGGTCCTCTGACAGACCTGCTTACCTCCCAAAACACCTCCGATATTCTATCGGTTTTGGAGTACGGGACCCGTCTATGGTTTTAGAACTTTTCCCATGGTTTCTTGGCTTTCCTTGTGACTGAGCACTCGGGGCTTTACCATTTCGAAGGGTTTTACCTAACGATGCACGATTACGCTAATCGTGCATCAGAAACAACCTTAGTTTTATGGTCTGAGCCTCCTAACTGCAATTTTTGCACCATGCACAGTCCCCATGGGCCAATGGTCAATGCGCTTTTATCAAAGGTCCTTGTTTCTCTATGCTAGCTACAAATTCTCATTGTTCAGAGGTTATTTCTGATAGGCTTTGACATCCATAAGGCTTTAAACTTCGGTATGAGTTTTTACAGAGTTCGGGTAGCTTTAAGAGAGCTTAAGGATCCAATTTTGGATCACACCTTCCCACTAAAAGAACTTTTGTTCCACAAAAAGACTGATATACTGATCTAAGTAGTAAATGAGAGTAACAACACCCTCTTCTTTAAGCCTCCCTACACTTTCCTTCGCATAGTGCCTCTGACCCAAAATCTCTGACCACTTCCCTTCTAGGATGGGTTGGTCGTCTCGGGAAGAACTATTTTCCTCCTTAACTTCTTGCAGAACTTATGATGTAAAGTTTAGAGAAGATAGTTTTAACTTCTTTGCCTTGATCCTTGATCGAAGGTGGCTCAAACAAATGTGAAGTACATCTGCTCCACAAAACTTTCATTTGTACATGTTGAAAAGCTACCGACAACAACTGTTAACAACAACAGGCATATAGACAACAACTGCATGGGCTAACTCCTGCTTCAACAAAGAAACAGATTTCACATCTTGTGAACCCTTCCATGTCTTATATCTACTTACAAATGATTGACTAGATAACAAGCCAATAAAACATGCCTGTACAACAAATGACCCTTTAAGTCAAGCATGTAGGAAAAAGACCTTTAGGACTCTTTTCCAAAAGATGAAACACTTCATCCTCATCTCCATTTTAGAGACCAAGTTAACTTCTCCCAAGCCAAAATTACATGCATCTCATCCTCATGCATGCATTTCATATATCAACTTTCTCTTAAGTACACTATACTTTCGAAGCTGAAATGAACATACTATTGCAGAAATAAAGTGAGTTTCCTACTCAGCTTCTTTCTATTTACCATTTTGGTAAGATCCTGCAACTTGCATTTATTGCACAAAGAAATCCAAACATATGCATCACTAAACATGCAACCTTAATTGGATAAGAATTCTAATCATTTCTTACCAATCCATTTCAAAGGTCCCTCCTTTTTTTGCACATCAACATCAATATGTGAATCATGCTGAACCACATCAATCATGGAACCTTTATTTCCATCCCTACCATTTTTTTTTTCCACATTCTCCTTCAGCTTTCGTGGAAGTAGTGCTAGATTCAAAGTCCAACACCTTTCAGTAAGATGCCCTTGCTTATGGCAGTAAGTGCAACACATGTGCATCCTTTTGACAGCATGATCTGCCTTGTCCAATGGACCTTTGGCTCCTTGCTTCTTTTCATTCAAGAGTTTCCTGTATGTGGGCATCCTCTTCCAACATCTAGAAACATAATGGTTATCCAAACCATAATAAGAACTGTTGGGCCGTGAATACGACCACTTTGTAACACTTATTTCATCCATTTTTACTCTTCTCTATTATATCATTTGTTATAATTTATCATTTAAATTCTATTTTATAATGATTTATGCTCTTATGAATGAATATTATTTATTATCCTTTATTTCTAATAAATTGATGATTATGAATTATTTTATCAATGATAGTTTTAATAAATTTGTTATAACATTATTCACCATTTTTAGCCTCCAAGATAATTTTCAGATTGAAGATTGATCATTAAAATTGCCAACTCAGAAATGCGCTGGAATAAGGAGTGACCATTTTACGGTTGAGATTCTGAGCTAATGGAGACGAATCTGGAAAATCTGGAACATGGGTTTTGTCCAGAACGGACCCAATTAACTTTATTATAGAATGGTTTGCCCAAATTCGGCTTGTATGGAGAGAAACGAAGGGTTCTTTGAGCACAAGTTTCTCAGATTTGTTGTTGCGACCGTTTTCCAAATCTCAGTTTCAAAGCCAAATTCGCCCTGCTCTTGTTGAAAGATAGATGGAAATATATCTTCTTGTTGATCAATTGGTTGGAAACAATCCAATTTTGTAATAATGATCATATTGTAATTATCACAGTTGTAACCACTCTCTGCTCTCTTTGTATTTAAATTAGAACAAAGATCAGAGAGGGGGAGGACTTTGGGGATGGATAGATGGAGAATTGAGGATTCAGAATTTGAGATTCAAGAATGATGATGGATTATTCATGATAAGATAGAATAAGAGGAAAAGGAGATTGTTGCATTACCATTGTAATTCTCAAGCTTTTGCTGTAGTAATGATTTCACAATTTGATGATTAATATATGATTTGGGAGTTGCTGCTCATTCTTCTCACTTGAAGTAGCCCAGCAGCATCCACTGGCGGCTAAGGGCCCATCCACTAGTGGATTACACTGCTGATGTGTATTATATCTTTCCAATTTCCGCCGTGTGATTGCTTGATTTAATTCTTATTTCTTTGAATCGTATTTCCTAAAAATTTCATGTTTTTGCAGCGAGTTGTTATAATATTTTATGAAATTGTTTTATTGCACAAGTTGAGATTGAATTGTGTGGTTGTTCTTTTCTATCATAACAGAGATTATTATCCTTCTCAACGTATATTGTTATGCTGCTCATTTCAAATATAAAGCTTCGTTGTTCTATTCCAATTATGGTTTCATTCCATTTGCTGTTCCGTTTGATTCATATTCATTACAAATTGTTGTTCAATAGGATTGGTTATTCAATTTCTTTAATTCCAGTTTGCTGTCCATTTACTTTGCAGTTCATTTCTGTTGATTAACTGCAAGAGTTTGCTTTTAAAGAGTTTTCCTAGTTTACTTTCAATAGCAGCTTCAGTTCAATGTCGATTTCCTTTTAATTGCTTTAAAGCAGGACTGTCAACTATAGAGAACATTGGTTATTGCTTCCTCATTCCCAGATTGATTGTCTTGTTCCAGTTTGATTTTAATTGCATCAATTTTTAGAGGAATGAGTTATTGCTACTGTATCCTCGATTGATGGTTGTTTGAGTGCATGATTTAGTTTAGAACATTTCAGTTTCCTTGCTGTTTCAATTAGATTTTGTTTTCCAGCTTTCATTTACTTTTGGGTTTTAAGCACTATACTGCAAAACATTACTCTTGAGTAAATAGCCGCCTCAGACTGAGTACACTCTTGAAATAAAAAGTCGTCCCTGGGTTGACAATTAATGTGAGGTAATTAGGAGTTACAAAGACACCTTTTTATCGCTCCACATTTTGGTGCCATTGCCGGGGAGAGTGTAGCCATTTTTAAAGAGTAGTGTGCATCTGATGAGTGCCTGTTAGGAAAGAATTGGGTATTAAAAATGGAAGGTAAGAACCTGCGTACGAAGCATGTAAAATCCCTGCTGCCCCGCCCGCTTTCCAACAGAATCGTTAAAGAACCTAGGGTAGAAATATATGTTTGAATTTTTGTGTGAATGACTAGGAAAAAAAAATGAATCACATGATCTCACGCAAGTGGTGATGTAAGCACCGCCCATTTCACTAACTGATTGACAGGAACATTTGAAGAAGGAGCCCCGAAGAAACACATGAAGAACATCTTATACTATGGTAAGAAGTGGCTCATGTTTCTACTTTTGAATTTCCTATCAAAGATCTAGGAGGAGTGACACAAATGCACATAATTCCCCCATCTTTACCAAATTTTCATGGTTTAGCAAATGAAGATCCACATACATTCTTATTTGAGTTTGAAATACTTTGTAGAGGATA
>APFE031301994.1:162976-186575 GCA_000404065.3 Pinus taeda
AAGGGAATAAATAAATGCATTTTGTTTTTTTTTTTTTTATTATGTAAAACTAGTTGTTTTTTTGTTGCAACATGCTATGCAAATCAACATTGGCTATAATTTTTTAGTTCATTTGTGTATGTAGATGACTTATAATGGAAATAATAGTTCTAAAAATACTTATATTCACTTTTATCACCAATTTGAAAAAATGCTTCAATATCATATTTTTTTGACTTTTGGGCTTGATGGAATTTCTGCAAAAACAGTCGGGACAGTCATGTTTTTAGGGACCAAAAGGGAATATTTTTAAAAAATATTTCTATCTTAAGTATCCCTTGATTTCTACTTTCCAACCCAATTTGAATCACTCAATTTGGATTTGAAACGAAAAAGTTAGAACCAAAACATTGACTGGATGTCTAGCGGGCAGCTCAGGAACAGAGTTGGGACAGTCAATTTTTGGAGGCCTAAATAAATAAATTTTTAAAATATATTTATTTGGTAGATTCCTATATGAATCTAATTTAAAATTCAATTGGAATCACTCATTTTTGATATCGTATGGGGAAGTTGTGATCAACATACTGACTGTCTATCGTAAATCAACATCCTTAAAACTCTGTTTTTCCAGCTGTTCCTTACAATATTTGACCTATCAATTATTATTTTCTTCAAAACCTGTTTCTATTCAAGATAAATAAATAAATCTAATTTCCTTTCCAATTTTAATCATTCGAATCCGACATCAAACAAAAAATTTATGCTTGAAATATCAACTATTGGTCTAAGCTGGGTAATCAAAAATGACTCTGTTATGTAGGTTGCTCTAACTAAAATTGACATATCACATCATTGAAATTTAAAAAATTGTTTCTATTGCAAATAAAGCTTTGAATTAGCTCCCATCTAGCTTTGGAATCACTCAATTTGGATGAAAAATAAAGAAGTTGTGATTAAAACATTGCTGGTTAGTATGGTCGACCACTTCTCTCCCGCAGGTGACAAATAAATTTTACTTTGTTATTTTCTCTGTGGATTTGTTATACAGAGTAACTACTTGTTAGTTTTTTGCATAATTCTTGTATTAAGTGAGCCCGTACCCTCTCTTTCTCCATGATTTAACGTTTTATTGCAGGTAGATATTCGTTTTTTGCAGGACCTAGGAGAAAAAGAAGGTCAATTTATGGACGAGTGATTTTGAAAGAAATTTTAATGAAACAAAGGGATTTCATCTAAATCATTACCCAACAGATTCATAATAGAAAAAATTAAGAATTGATTTCCATTTGAAGATTCATGTCTTATCACTGCTGCCAAAAGATTTTTCAAAGAGATCATTTTTTTGACATAACATCATAGTTGTTGTAACTTAATTTATTTATTTACATACTGTTTTTTTGTTTTGTTTCTTTTCTAATTTCTTCTATATTTTGTGTTTCAGATGTTGCTTCATTCAAAGTGTAACTCATCCTCAGCATCAATGTCGTGAACAACTAATTTGTTTTTTTTGCATGCTTACATTTTATGATTGTCCATTTTGCTGTTCCTTTTTCACATTTTGCTGTTCCTTTTCGAATGGAACAACACTTCTGCATTTTCACATTTTGCTGTTCCTTTTCGAAATGGAACAACTGCTATTCCTTTTCGAAATGGAACAACACTTCTACACTTTCACGTTTTGCTGTTCCTTTTCGAATGGAACAAAACTTCTGCACTTTCACGTTTTGCTGTTCCTTTTCGAATGGAATGACACTTCTGCACTTTCACGTTTTGCTGTTCCTTTTTGAAATGGAACAACACTTCTAAATTTTCACATTTTGCTATTCCTTTTCAAATGGAATAGCACTACTGCACTTTCAAGTTTTGCTGTTCATTTTCTAAAGGAATAACACTTCGACACTTTTCATTTTTGTTGTTCCTTTTCCAAAAGAACGACACTTGCGTTTTTGTTGTTCCTTTTCCAAACGAATGACACTTTTGATTTTTGCTGTTCCTTTTCCAAATGAACGACACTTGCGTTTTTGTTGTTCATTTTCTAAAGGAATGACGTTTTTAGTTTTTGCTGTTCCTTTTCCAAAGAAACGACATTTGCGTTTTTACACTTTTTTGTGTGTATTTTTGCTTTTTGGTGTGCATTTCCTTTGTTGTTCCCTACAAAGAACAACACTTTTTTGAGTGTTTTTGCTGTTCCTTCAAATGAGCAACACTTTAGGAGTATTTTCGAGAGCAACCCTTTCTTCCTCTTGTGGGATGATTCCTACTTCATCTCAACCACATTTTCCTTATTCTCTTTCATGGCATGAAGTACACTATTTTATGAGGACAAGAATTATGGATTCTTTTGAAGCAAGTTACTATCATTCACGTTATGATCTTTAACAGGACAACTCCTTGATGATAAATTCTTTTCAAAAAGGACACAATTATTTATATATTACTTTACTGCATTATTTTCTTTTGAACATGATATTGATTGATCATCTTAATACCATGTTGGTTCCACCCTTCCTGGTTATAATCTTCTCTGTCTGTAATAAAGGAGATTATGGGTATATTTTTTTCTATTGACATGTTCAACTTCTTCTGCCATCCCTGCTCTTAAGGAGTATTGAGCTTCCCTCTTTTTATCAGAAAAATGTGTAATAACAACAAAATTTTGTTCACAGATGGAGGATAGGGGGTCTCATTACGAGCCAGCCTACGATGTTTATAAGGCTGTAACAAAGTGACATTCCCATTATGGCCATCACATGAGAGTTATGATCCATTGGATAGCCAAATTATCCTTGGAATAGGAGGTCTCATCATGAGACGGCCTGATCACTTTTGCTACCTCCTAGTGAATGGCAGTATGGTTATCTGGTTACCACGCTAGCACACTGATCTTTCCTGTAGAACAGCACTAAAACTCTCCATTTATAAATTGAGGATCCTGGCTCATATGGGTTAAAAAGCAACCCTGCCGAGGCTATGGACGCCTGCTGGCAGCAGAGGCTCTGCTTATGTTATTGAAGTTATATCTTATCGTCAATTATTACTATAATACCCTTTTCTTATTCTTCCTTTTTATCAGAGAAGTTATTTCCTTCATTTTCCCTGTTTTGAACCTTTAGGCATGAAAAATTATTTTCTGATCAATCACATCCTTTTCAGCTAAGAACACAGTGAGTAAAGCATCTTTTTGGCATATTGTTGTTCTTTTTCTTTTTTCACATAGCTTATCATCAATCCAAAGTGTCCTATCTTTTATTCATAACTACCTTTACACACTTTTCTCTCATTATAACCATAACTCTCGTTATCATTGATATGTGTACTTTGTTTTATTTACTGCAATATTGTTCATTTCCTTGCCTTGCTCTTAGCACAACACCTTTCATATGTTGTATGGTCATGGAATCCCTTTTCCAATTGGAGGGGGGAATGTATTCATTATGGGCTAGCATGCGATATGATTACTATACTCTGCCATAACTTGTTGATTTGACAAAATATTACTATTGCCTGTATACACAAGTTTTTCTAATTGAAATTTTTGCATACATCTTAATCTGTTGCTATTCAAAACTAACACTATGGATTCAAGAACATTGTATGCCAAATAGTTCTTTGTTTACAGGAAAACAACAAATATGGGCACAATTATCTTTGTAGCATGACCACACTATTGCGCTTAACAGAAGAGGTTTGAGCACCTTGTGAACGTGAACAATTCTTCAGACTTGATGTGCTTACCTGGATTCCACCTTTTGCATCACTCTCAGCACCAACTCTGCCTACATCAGCTTCAACAACTGCTAGTACATATATGTCATTCCACATTTTTATTTTGGAGGTAAAACTTGAGGTAAAATAACATAATTTTCTAATTTATTACGGATTTAGGAGAATTTAATGAAAATCCATTTTGAGCATTATTTATCATCCTTCCTTCCACATCTTTACCACTTCTTTTTTTTCAGCGACATCTCATCTTTCAGTTTGGGGGAGTGTTTCATTCATTTATTTCTTATGACCATGTCATTTATATTCTTTATCATCCATTACTATTCTTATTCATTCTCAACACCTCCCTTTTTCCATGATTGTTTTACACCTAGCATAGAATTCAACAGCTGGTAGCAACCATCTCTATTTGTTTTCTAGCATTACATGAGGGCATGCTAATTCTTCAGAGAGGGGGGAGGAATTGCTACGCATGATGGATGTTTTCCACTTTCTTTCTCATTTAAGGCATACAATTACAGTGCAGAAATTGATTTCCATAATATTTTTAAAACTATGAACTCAATTCTTGTGATTTCTAGATAACACAGATGTACCATTAAAATACACAAACCCAGATCATTTCAAGTTAAATTGGTTCATAAAATTTTAGAAATCATGCACTCTCAACTACAACCATTTTGTTTATATCTCATGATCCGTGCATCAAAATGATCTGATTTTTGGATCATAAAGGCATTCATATATTACAAATCTACTTGCACCATTTCAACAAAAGCTGGTTTGTAGTTTTTGGGAAAATGGTTAATGAAGGTTGTTGTCACTTATATCATATTTTGCTACAACTTCATTATTATGTCTTCATCAAGATTGCTAAAATTGAATATTCATTAAATGAGACAGAATTCAGTTGTTCTATCCATTTTATGAGCTGAGTGGAACAAATTTTATTGCTTGGTTAACACATGTGTTTTTTCTTTGGGTTGCATGAGGACATGCAACATATTCAGTTTTTGTTGCATAAGGACATGCAATGTATTCGATGTGGGGGTGTGTTGGGCCGTGAATAAGACCACTTTGTAACACTTATTTTATCCATTTTTACTCTTCTCTATTATATCATTTGTTATAATTTATCATTTAAATTCTATTTTATAATGATTTATGCTCTTATGAATGAATATTATTTATTCTCCTTTATTTCTAATAAATTGATGATTATGAATTATTTTATCAATGATAGTTTTAATAAATTGGTTATAACAATATTCACCATTTTTAGCCTCCAAGATAATTTCTAGATTGAAGATTTGATCATTAAAATTGCCAACTCAGAAATGCGCTGGAATAAGGAGTGACAGTTTTGCGGTTAAGATTCTGAGCAAATGGAGAAGAATCTGGAAAATTTGGAACATGGGTTTTGTCTAGAATGGACCCAATTAACCTTTATTGAAGAACGATTTGCCCAAATTCGGCTTGTATTAAGAGAAACGCAGGGTTCTTTGAGCACGATTTTCTCAGATTTGCTGTTGCGGCCATTTTCCAAATCTCAGCTGCAAAGCCAAATTTGCCCTGCTCTTGTTGAAAGATAGATGGAAATATATCTTCTTGTTGATCAATTGGTTGGAAACAATCCAATTTTGTAATAATGATCATATTGTAATTATCACAGTTGTAACTACTCTCTGCTCTCTTTGTATTTAAATCAGAACAGAGATCAGAGAGGGGGAGGACTTTGGGGATGGATAGATGGAGAATTGAGGATTCAGAATTGGATATTTAAGAATGATGATGGATTATTCATGATAGGATAGAATAGGAGGAAAAGGAGATTGCTGCATTACCATTGTAATTCTCAAGATTTTGCTGTAGTAATGATTTCACAATTTGATGATTAATATATGATTTGGGAGTTATTGGTCATTCTTCTCACCTGAAGTAGCCCAGCAGCGTTCGTTGGCAGCTAAGGGCCCAGCCACTGGTAGATTATGCTGCTGCTGTGTATTATATCTTTCCAATTTCCACCGTGTGATTGCTTGATTTAATTCTTGTTTCTTTGAATCGTATTGCCTAACAATTTCATGTTTTTGTAGCGAGCTGTTATAATATTTTATGAAATTGTTTTATTGCATAAGTTGAGATTGAATCGTGTGGCCTTTCTTTTCTATCATAACAGAGATTATTATCCTTCTCAACGTATATTGTTATGCTGCTCATTTCAAATATAAATCTTCACTGTTCTATTTCAATTATGGTTTCATTCCATTTGCTATTCCGTTTGATTGATATTCATTACAGATTGTTGTTCAATAGGATTGGTTATTCAATTCTTTTAATTCTAGTTTGCTGTTCATTTGCTTTGCTGTTCATTTCTGCTGATTAATTGCAAGAGTTTTCTTTTAAAGATTTTTCCTAGTGTACTTTCAATAACAGCTTCAGTTCAATTTCGATTTCCTTTTAATTGCTTTAAAGCAGGACTGTCAACTGTAGAGAACATTGGTTATCGCTTCCTTGTTCCCAGATTGATTGTCTTGTTCCAGTTTGATTTTAATTGCATCAATTTCTAGAGGAATGAGTTATTGCTACTGTATCCTTGATTAATGGTTGTTTGAGTGCATGATTTAGTTTAGAACATTTCAGTTTCTTGCTGTTCCAATTAGATTTTGTTTCCATCTTTCATTTACTTTTGGATTTTAAGCACTATACTGCAAAACATTACTCTTGAGTAAATAGCCGCCTCAGACTGAGTACATTCTTGAAATAAAAATTCGTCCCTGGGTTGACAATTAATGTGAAGTAATTAGGAGTTACAAAGACACCTTTTTATCGCTCCACAGGAACATGCAATTCTTTTTCCATGCTGTACAAAATCAAAAGGAATGTGTCTAGAACCAGATTTGTACTTGCCTCTTTCACCTTTATTGCCTTCATGAGGAGGTGAGACAAATGAAGAAGTATCTCCCTTTGGAACACTATCACTTTCTTCAAGGTTGTTAGAGTTTCCACAACCCTCTGGTTCACGTCTGTGCTTCTGAACACCTGCATCATGTGAATGATGTTTCGAGCTATTGCATTCCTCCTGAATACAATCCTCACACTTCTGAGGTAAAGGACCTGCAATGAACCTCCTTTTTGGAACTATTCCAATGGCCTTCATGGCAGCTTTGGAACTCTCTCCATAAGACTGTCCATAGCTAAGACCCAAATACTTAGACCTTTCCTCAACCATTATTGGCTCAAAAATACCTTGTGAATGTTTTCCCAATCCTTTTCCTTCATAGCCCATCTTGGACATTAGCTTGGAACCTATGCCTCTGGTATGTTTTTCAAAATAACCAATATAAGCATTCTTAGAAGAATTTGAAGACAAACAGGAATGGTTTACCTCTTCTTCAAGTTGATACTTGGCCAAGGCTTCTTTTGCAACAAAGAGTTGTGACTCCAACTCATGCATCCTTTTCAGGTTCATACTTGCAATATGAAGTTGCCTCTCCATTTTTTGCAATTTGCTAGAAAGCATATGCTTCTCTTCCTCCTCAAAATTCAACTGCTCTCTAATTATGCTACTCTTCCTTCCATCCTCATACATTTCTCTCACCATATCTGTCATGGTGGACAAGTCTTGCTTCATGTCTCCATTAAAGGAACTTTGGAAGCAAGAAGAATTTGAGAACTCACTTGTAGAAGTTGTCATTTTCAAAATGCACAAAAGAACTTCAAACAAGATTATTAAAGAGCTTATCCAATAACCTCTTGCAATAACCTTTTGTGCTTCAAGGATTGCCTTGAGGTCCTTTGGGATAGAGGAATTCCTTTAGCTTCTCTTCCTTCTTGTCCTTCTTAGACTGAGCTATCAATAGCTTTCCCTTCACCTCTGCAAACTCAAACAATAATCAGTCTGCAACCAAGCATACAATCAATGAGGTAATCAATCCTTGACTTTCCAAACACCTTTCAGACAAGAAAACATTACCTTGTCAATCAAGCATTTTGATACAACCTTCTTTGAAGGTGGGGTTAATCAATATTAAGCTCTGATACCACCTGATCTGAAAATGGGACTCTTAGGCTTCTTGTCTAACTTACAAGAACCTCTCCCACTTCCAAAGTTTCTAATTTTCCCAAGTCTTAATGATTAACCAATGCATAAATAAGAAATGCTTGAAAATATGGGTGTATGCTTGTATTTGTTTTCAGCTGATTATTTACTTTAAAATCTATTGTTTGTGTTGATATGGGAAGGTAATTAAACTAATATATAAATTCATATAACAGTAGTTGAAGCAGTAGTAAAAACAAACACATAAGACAACAATATAATATGGAGTTCACCCTGATATCTTGGGCTACGTCTCCTTGAGCTCTAATCAACTCGATTAGGCTCTCTGGGATTATGGAAATAGTTATTTTACAAGTTCCTACACTTAACTCCAATGTTTTATACAGGAACATTAGGCTCAGAACACCATCTTATCCCTTGGCTCTTGGAGCTCTCTAGCTTTCTAGCTCTGGCTCTGGCTCTTGCTCTGGCTCTGGCTCTGACTCTGGCTCTAGCTCTTGGGCTCGAGCTCTAGTTTTGGCTCTTAGCTCTCACTTCTGGTGCTCACTCTGGCTCTTGGCTCTGGCTTCTCTAAGCTCTTTCTCCTAGCCTTTGCATGCCTCTGTGAGTCGCTCGACCTCCAAGAAACTCCAACAACAATATGCTGTTGTCAATTGAGCTCTCTTGATTTTTCACTCGACCTCTGAGTGACTCCAAAGAATCTCTGTGCATTCAACATCCTCTCATTGTTCCCTCTTTTTCTCCTCTTTTATTCTCTGTTTGTTCATGGCTTAATGCCAATTTGTCTCATGACTGTTCGCTTCCTCTCCCAGCTCTTCGGATTGCCTGCCTCTGTCTGCTGGAATCCCTTCTTTCGGTGGTTACAGTCACTGCATCACACCTCACAGGGACATCGCCACCTATTCCGTAATGGATAAGTGTCAAGTTCACCTGAAACAATCGATTGTTTGAAATGATCATTATTTCTGTTTACTCCAAGAATGCCCACGAAACCCGAATTTCTACCAACTCATCACCCATGTCAGACTTCAGACCTTTATACGTCGTAGCTTATTTCTCCTGTCGAATCTGGTTTCCCATTGGGCGCAATCTCCGCCGTTAGATCTGGGGCCTCCAGATCCTACAATCATCACTCTTATCACGCGGATGACTTGCTCGGTCGTTAGCCTACAATGAGAGTGGTTTTCTCTCTCATCTGTTGGAAATGCGTCAATCACTGTATGGAATTGCTGGGTCCTCTAACAAACCCGCTTACCATCTGAAATGCCTCTGATATTCTGCCAGTTTTGGAGTGCAGGACCCACCTTCAGTTTTAGTGCTTTTCCCATGGTTTCTTGGCTTTCCTTGTGATCAAGCACTCGACGCTTTACCATTTCAAGTGGTTTTTCCTAGCAATGTGCGATTAGTGCTTTGCCCATCGAAACAACCTCCGTTTTCTAGTTTGAGCCTCCTAATTTCCACTTTTGTGCCATGCATAGTCCCGATGGGCCAACGGTCAATGCGCTTTGATCGAAGGTCCTTGTTGCTCTGTGCTAGCTACAAATTGTCACTATTCAAAGGTTATTTCTGATAGGCTTCGATATCCATAAGGCTTTAAAATTTAGTATGAGTTTTTATAGAGTTTGGGTAGCTTTAAGAGAGTTTAAGGATCCAATTTTGGATCATTGGGGATTCAATATTTGCATTATCTCTTCTAAGCTTTTCCCTTGCAATCTTGTTCCTCTTGGCATAGTGTTTTACCATCTTCCTTTGTATGTCATTCTCTGCTATCTATCTTCCTCCTCCAATCTATCTTCCTCCTACTGTAATTTTTGTTCTCTTCTCCTGCCATGGTGTGTTACTTTCTAAAACCTTAGGGAGATGAATTAGGAGTGCAATATAGGTATAGGAAGTTAGGAAGGGTATGCGGAAATTCAGAGAGATGAGGGAAGGGGTTTATGGATTAAGAGAAGTGATAGGGAGTGAGAATGTGAGGGGATTTAGGATAAGGAATTTTATTATAGGTTGAGGGGTTTTAGGAGCTTAGGCAAATGGAACACCTAGGTCTTAGGGTTTTGGAAATAAAGGGCTTTGGGAAGTAGTGATATGATATGGGGGTGTTGTGTTGTACAACAACCCCCCATTTCATAAAATTTTATACAAAATCATAATCTGAAATGGGTCCCTCTTAAATTTAAACTTAGCCAGATGTGTGAATAAATTGGTATTAACCCATCATAAGAAAAACCCTTATCAAAAGGCTTAAGGTAAATGAATTATTTTAAAATATTTTTGAATAGAAATAAAGTGTGCCTTTAAAATATTATAAAATTCTTTGTTACTACGATAAAGGTATCGGAAGATTGCATATCGCAACAACAAAGGAAGCATACACAAAACACATCCATTCTCTCTGATCCGAAAAGGAAATCATAATCGGATATTGGAGAAGTCAAATGCCAAAGCACAATGAAATAGAGCCTCTTAAAATCCTCCGATGCGATAAAGCATATCGCAATCGGAAAATCGGTAATGACAACAACAAGCCAACACATGATTAAAGGTAGGCTCAAATCCTCCGATGCGATAAAGTATATCGCCATCAGCAATCGGCGAAACCACATTGACACAACAATAAAACTTGAATCTATCCCCCGATTGTGATGCATTAATGAGGTGCATATCTAGAGAATATTTGAAAGGTTTTCATGCATTGTATCACCTTTCGGTGATCGGAGATGTTTAAAAAAAACATTAAAGCCTTTTCTTTCACGTTACCGATCGTCGATTTGTGAATTATCACTGATCATCCATCAAACATATCTAAGCCACACTTGAATGAATCATTCGGCATATAAATGAGATGATGGGAATTTAAAACCTTCTTACCATGATTGATAGGTTAAGCGACTAATCAATGAAGCAGTTAAGGGTATATCTTTCCTTTACATTTTATCCACGACAATCTTACTATAATTCATTATCACCTGCTGATTGACGTAACTACTTTTCACTGTCATATTGGTCTATAGCAACATTTCTCTATATCACGGTTTTTCAATCGCTTGTGCAGAATTTCAATGAAATCTGAAATTTGAAACAAATGGGAAAGAAATCAAAGAAATCCACAGCAATGGCTCCCACAGCAACAGCGCAGCCAGCCAAAGATCCCGGACCAAGCAAAAAAGGGTTAATCTTAAACACTGCGTGCCTCGGTCTAGGAAATACAAGTTGGGAGAGCATCTACAATCTAATAGAAGCAGAAGAGCCTGAGGAAATATCAGAGGAAGCTACAACTAACTCGAGTAATAAATTGGAAGCATCCCTCAAAGATTTAGCTTGTTCATATCTACACAGAATAACAGCGTGAGAAAAAATCCTTCCATATACTGACGTAGTGAGATGGGTAGTAAAAGAAATTCCAGTCTCAAATAGAACATTTTGTACAACCGACGGGAGGATATTTGGCTCATTTTAGCTTGATGATCTAAGGAAAATGTATCACTTACTTGAGCCTGAAAAGCGATATAACAAAGCCTTCCTTGAAAGATTTGCAAACAAAAACGAGTCAGAGTCGGTCCCGATTAAGCAGTGGAGACATAACCCCAAGAAGCACAAACACGAATCATCAGGTAAGTACTCTGTGGACTCATTGGCTTCTCCTTACTATTATGCCAGGGCTATGATGTGTAGAATGTGGGGAATACATGACTCTGCTAAGTTCACCATTGAAATGGTCCCTCTGATGGAGGCAGTAGTCAATAGTTATGTAATGGATTGGGAAAACAATTTGTCTGACAAATTAGCCACAACAATTCTCGAATTTAGATCAAATGCACGTAAAACTACCAAGACAATTCCCCCTTTTTATTACAGGGCATACCTTATGGATACTCTTTGCTTTAATTCTAAATATCCAATGCTCGGATGGAGATGGAATCCCTAAGACCCTAAGCCAATCCATATTTATCATCAACTGTTATGGAAGGCTCACTACAAAAATCATTTGTATAAAATTTGCAATGTTTCCTGTGTATTATGCTATTTTTGATAAGCCTGCCCCCAAGATTTCTGAGGAAGCAGGGATCGACTTGAATGTAGTAGGTAATTGGTTCGAAGAAGACAAGTTTACTTATATAAGGCTTTTTGGTAGCCTTACAAGATCCCATGTCCTTCCCCTATATGTGCCTGATAAGCTACTAGATGGGAGTTGGCCTATCAGATAACAACAGAAGGGACATCCAAAACCCTTAGAAATTCCAAGAAACAGGTTTGGCCTACATTTCCTTTAAGATGCGGTGTATTCACTCTTCATGATTACAAACATGAAAAAAAGGAAAAAGAAAAAATACAAATGCTAAATCTTGCAACAATTCCCAACAGGCAATATGATCCAAGAAAAGTTGCCTATAATGTTCTTGAACAAGCCAAACTCGCAAAGTTTGATCATGAAAAGGATGACTTCAATGACCTATTTTCGTCAGCTCAATCACTATTTCAGGTAAAATCATTGGCCAAGATCAGGTATCAAGATGAAGGGTTGGAAATGTTTAATATGCTTAGAGAACAAAGGTTGCAAACTCTGCCTCTAGACTTATTAGCCATGACCCCAACAATTCAATCAAGCGAGCCCAAACAACAAACTGTTGACAAAACTCCTACAGTAGGAAAAGTTCCCGAGAGAGAAAAAGTGCCAGAATAGGAGAAAGAATAGAAGAAAGAACAGGGAAAAGGTAGTGAACGCATGGAGATGGATACTCAGATTGATCCCAAGCTTCTTAAAGAATGGCAACAGTTCGATTCCATTATAAGCAATCCTGAGAATTTGCAGGGTTT
Source organism: Pinus taeda (assembly GCA_000404065.3). Taxonomy (NCBI): domain Eukaryota; kingdom Viridiplantae; phylum Streptophyta; class Pinopsida; order Pinales; family Pinaceae; genus Pinus; species Pinus taeda. The sequence continues at coordinate 175,560 of APFE031301994.1, forward strand.
TAGCACGCCTGAAGTGATAATTGGTCACAAGATAGTAACAAATATGGTTCCAACTGAAGGAACCAGTGGCCTACCCATAAGTCAAGATGTAGAGATAAATCATAAGGATCCATCAGATGAAATCATTTTGCATATAGAAGAAATACCACCTTTAGATGTCTTATACAGCCCTAAGCATAGGGATGTAGTAAAAAGACAAAGGAAAAAGAGAAGGATTGATTAATCTTCCCTTTTACCTGCACAGACAGAGATGGTTAATGTGGTATGGAAAGAAGAATTCAATCCTTCCGAGGACCTCACAAAACTCTCTCAATATGCCAGGGCATACTCGGTAGCCACTATGGACAAAACATTAGAGGTTAGCAATTTACTCAAAGAAAAAGACTAGACAATTATTTCATTAGAGGCATAGGTATCTGAAAGACATCAGAGGATAGAATAGTTAGAACGGCAATTGGTAGCATAGTAGCAATTAAACAATCAACTAAATGAGCAATTTCTCAAGGAGAAGCAAAGGATAGACCAAAGTGCAGTTCAGAAACAAAAGGAGCTATCTCTAGCACTGACCAAGCTGAAATCAATGAATGAACGAATGAGTAAAACAAAAGATGAGAAAATCACTCAACTATCACAACAGATAGAAAAGTTCAAAATTTTTCTTTGACCCGCAGAGTTTAGATCCGAAGCTATCCAGGTCAATAAAAAATTGATTAAATAGCTAAATTTACTATGTCATAATATTTCCCTTGTTGAACCCCTCTATGAGATTTCTTCATCAATGATTGACAAATCAGTTGACGCAAGGCAGAATTTGGAACAGGCTAATGAGAAATTAACAAACTTTCTTGCCTGGCAAGAAACCAGTGAAGGGCAAGCTGTAAATCTACCTAGAATTCTAGAATCACACAAGGAAATTCTTTCCCTACAATGGCAATCACAATTGATGAAAGCCGAAAGGGAAACTTCAAGATCCAGATCAGCAACTAGTAACTTAATTGAGTTAATTAATGATACTCTTTATCTATCTAATTTGATTTCAGAGTGCACTCCAGGTAAATTGCCATTAGCTAAAGCACCAGAACAATTATGCAAACAAGATTTAGAACAGAAGGAGATATTAATAGCAGGCATCCAAAGTTTAACTTGGGACACCTTTTGGTTCTTCCTAGTTAAAACATACAGTCAAAAGGCATCACTGAAATGTTTAACCGATGCAATTGGTTACATGATTCTTGAAATTCATGATGCTACGTATTCAACCCAACTGCATTCACGTCTGAGCCACCCTCCAAAATTACAACCAATGCTTGCTATCTGCTAGCTCAAGCCAAAGGATGATCGGCTGAAACAGTGAATCATTCTACCGACTGCAAGCATACTCATTTCAAGGAGATTTTCATGATTTGGTTATACCACATCATAGCATTTTTATTTCATAATTAGTTAGCTTAGATAGTATTTATAGACCCTTTCATGTCTTTAGGAAGGGTCTTTAATTTTTGTATAAAACTTGGATTAGGAAGTCACACTATTGTGCTCCTGATATATTTTTTTATGAAGACTGGGCCTATATTCTAAATTTCAATGAAGAATACTTTGATGAGATATGCATTACGACTTTTTGTGAGAGTATTTCTAAGTTTGAAGATGGAATCTGAATGCGATTGATATCGGGAAGGATTCAAATTACATATGGTACTATTATCTATGTCTTCTCCATTCTTTTATATGAATCAACGTTTATTCAATCTTGCTATCATTTGATATATGTATCTGTTTTAACAACATTCCTTATACTTATCACTATTGAATGTTTAAGGAATGTTATTCTTTCAATCATATTTATGTCAATGATATATGAAGAATAGTGTAATACTGTTTTAATGATTACTTTGTTCAACTACTTGAACAAAGTAATTATCATATTGATTAATGCTTTTATTTATCAATAGAGTCATCTATATGCCTATTTGTAGATAGACATCATCAAAAGTTACACTAAAGTGGAAATTTCCCAGGATAGATTAGTTGTTCATAATTTTGCATTGTAGAATAAATCATCCATCCATTATCATTAGATAATAGAAAATCAACCACTTATCCATCCTATTTACAAATCATTGGGAAACTAGTCCCATTAGATCCAGTCGGAGCCACCACACCAAATAGAAAAGGAGCTGCCTTTAAGGTCTGGACTGGGTGGTTTTCCCCAATGTTGATGCAACAATTTTCGAGCCATCAACAGGGGGTTAGGAAAGGGTGTAATAATGATATGGGAATGTAATAGAATTACTAGGGAGTGAAATTGGAGCTATAATTAGGATTTGGTTGTGATACTAGGGTTTCTATCAAGGAAAACATTAAATATTACAATCACATGTAAAACACCACAAAACGACTTGAGGAATGCTAGGAGGGTGTATCTGAGCACTACTTGCTGGAGGATGAGGACCACCAATCTTGAAGTTTTTGGAGCAATGGAAATTTTTTTGGATGCTAACGAGCAATTTGATCAAACGTGCAGCACACAACACTGATGAGCCCCATAAATGGGTAATTATATGGGCTCATTTTGCCTCCTAACATAGTTAAATCAACAATTCTCTTAGCTTATTGCATGTTTTTTTATTATCTTTATGCTTAGGGAGTGAGTTGGGTTAGTTATGATGCCATGAGGTCTAATATGTTTTTAATGCATATTTTTGTTGAATTTTGAAGACAAAGTCAAAGATTCAATGGACAATTGGCAGCAATAATTTGAAGTGGACAAAGGAGAGGATTTATAGGAGGGAATCCCCCTCATTTATTACTTGCCACTTTGAATTCTCCTTCATGCAGCTCGGAGCACAAACAACCAAATCACTGCACTAGGAGGAAGCTGAGCAAGTGGAGGATAACTTATGTTTATTTCAAGTTTTTGGAGCCAAGCCGCGTTGATTTTAAGAAAGCTATTGGGAGCTTCACTTTTATAAGTAGAGAGGCCTAGGGCCTCACTAGGGTCGAATTTTTGTTGCAGTTTTTCTCTGCTAAACTTCGAGCTTACTTTTGGTGATAGTTTCATGTAATCCTATTACTATTTTGATAATAAATATGAGGTCATTTTTGAGCTAGCACTGAGTTACCTCAGAGGGCTAAATCTCTTGGGTTAGGGCCCATTCCAAGTAGCCAAGCTCCTCTTGTTTGTATTTATATGCTTTGTTTTAGTTTATGGATAAGTTGTTGTAGATGAATTTCTTTCTTGGTTAAGAATAGGTTGATTTTGGTGATTTAGAAGGTTGTTTCGATTGGTGTTTTCTATATAGTAGGTTAAATAGTGATAGAAAGAAGATATAAAAGGCCAACAACAATGCATTGGCTTCCTTTCTTCCCTTTGGGACCATGAACTGAGGCCAAGACCCTCTTGCTGCCATAAAAACACAAATTTTCCTTCTCCATAGGATTTCTAGTGTTGCAATTTGTTAGAAGGTTAATGCTTTGCTTTAGATCTCTTTCACCATGCTCATTTCTATCTTTGCAATAAGTCTTCTTCCATGCTTTCTCTCATTATAGCATTTTACAACATTTCTTTCCATAGCTCATAAGTGGATTAGCTTGATGCAAAATTCTGTTTTATTGAAGTACTTAATGTCCTTGCTTGCTTGATTTAATTATTTGACTGTCAATTATTTTACAGTAGATTTCTTCTCACAACAGGTCAGCCTATTAGCCATCACATTCTCTCCTTGATCTATACCCTACAGGTCGCCCAAAGTTCACCTCAAATCTGTCTTAGTTTCTTGCATTTTTCCATAGGATTTCTTCCTCTCTCCTGACCATCTTTCCCTCTCCTATTGATCCTTTGTGAACCCTAGGCACCCTAACACATCATCCCAGCCTTCATCTACCCTTTCCACCCACTCTCACACCTTTAAAACCTTCAAAATTGCTCTTGGCATCCTCCTGTAAACCTCTTGTTGACCTCCTGTAGATCCCCTGTGTCCTCCTGTAGATTTTCCTGTAGGCTTCCTTTTGAAGGCCGTATTATAGACATATTTGGGAACTACAACCCAATCACATATGTCCATAAACTAAGGGCTTATAAGCCGCTAAAACTGTTGTTTCATTCCCTAAAGGAACAAGGTCAGCTAATTACATCATCTCCCAGAAGTTCTCCACAGAAAACTGCTCAGAATTGGTCAAAACTGGACCATATAGACTGCCCAGTGCTAAGGGTGTGATGCATCTCACCTACTTAGTGCAAAAAGTACGATGCATACTAGAAACCCCTTTTGTAGGGTGCGATGGTCAAGAGTAGACAAATGGTAGAGACAGTTTGCAAGGTGGATGATCATGGAATCTTCCAGAAACTTCTCCTATGACACTTGCCTCTCTGAATTCACCCAGGGATGAGTAAGAGATCATCAATCTCCAAGTGGAATTAAGAACTATCAGAGAGAGGACACTAATCAAAATCCCAGAAGCTGACTCACCCCCTGCAATCATCTATATATGGATCCCTCATCCCAGATATCCAAAGGCTGGAATCTTGTATCTCGTAAGGAAGTGTTGTTGGTTTCCTGGTGGAAGATCATAGTGTTGGGTGATCTAAGCTTTTCATGAGGTGAAGAAGGGCTTTCATGCTAGGAGGATGATGTTGGGTCAGATCAATCGGTTGTAATCCTCTCTTCTAATCTTTATATCAATAAAGCTATTCACTTTTTCCTCCACATTCTTGTATGTTTGATGGTATATGCATTTGTGTGGTCAATATATATTTGGTCCTATATTGTTTATGATTGTATATATCTGCACTTTGAAGGTATTATGTGGCTTTAACTTTATAGGTACTCTTTGAAGCGGAGTGGTCAAGGAAGGAGCGGCAAAGACCGACAAAGACCTGTCAGAGAGGAGGAGGAACAAGCAAAGAACCGAGCGAAAGATTGAGGTTGGTATTCTTTGCTCCTCTCCTATCTACTTCTCGTAAAGGAAAACAAAAGTAACTTTAATATGTTTGTTTCTAAGATAGCTACCCATCTTAGTGGGACTAGTAGCTCTGCATAGACACTAGATTTCTCGGTAACAAAATGGTGACTCCGTTGGGGAGAGAATAACGTGTTTGCTTGTATATATTTGTTTGATTTATAAACTTACATATGGAGCTTGAAGTCAAGCCAGCTAGCCTTCAAACTGCATTTGCTATGCAAGTGAAAAGTAGATCAATGTTGCTTCAGTATATCTCCGGGTTTTGTTTATAAAGTGAACAATGGATTTGTGAACATCCTAATTGCCCTGGTGGTGGCTCAAGTAGCCTCATTAGATCAGACCCTGTGATTTGCATCTACTGGCTATCATTAGCTTAGCCTAAATCCCTGAACTAAGCTGCAAACTATGACCTAGAACCAAATTGAAGTCTCGTCCCTGGACCATCGCACCTTCTCCTCTTGGGAACCTGGATACATCACACCTCCCATGTGCAGTAAGTGAGATGCATCGCTCTTTCCCTATGTTACAAGTGCGATGATCAGATAAGACCTCTTCTGCTTCCAGATTTTGGTTTTTTGTTCACTCTCTTAAGCTTTATTCAAGAGTTTTGCTATCTGTGATCAGTATACCTCTATGGAAATTCCATTCCTTTGCATGATTCAGCCTCCATAGTACAAGGAACTGTAAATGTTTTTATGTATTGTTCACCATTTACGGTTCTCCTTTACAAAGAAGTAGCATAATCAAATTGTCATCTTTTGATTTGGAAGTGTTGCAAGTGTCATTTTCAGTCAAAGAAAAGAATCCTATTGTTCTTGATGGTCAATTACACTGTTACTCTTGCATTTTATTTGAATTAATAGTTTTTCAAGTGTCGAAAGTAGTTTTCAATTCAAAATTGGAAAGTGTCGTCATTATCTTCCTTTTGTCTTTTGAAGAGAAAATCGTTAGTACTGTCGCTTGAAACGATTCAAATTTGTACTTAGCATTGTTTTTGTCATTCAAACATTAAGAAAGTGAAAACAAATACATGCATGTGCATTTGCATTTAGACTGCTTGTTGATTTTGATTTAGGACAGTGCATCTAGAGTGTGCTCTCTAATCTATGTTGAAAGAATTCTGCTTCTCTTTCCTTAGTAGCTAGGATTTTCATTAAAGAAAGAAGAATAAACGATTATTTATCATCTTAGATTGCATTTTAGGAATTGTATATCTACATCACGCGGTGAACCTAAAAGGTAAACTTCTTAAGAAAGATAAACTGTAAAATAATTTCAATGAGAATAAAAACGCTTTGGAACCTAACGCACAACATTTAGAAGTCTAGGCTAGAGACGTATTCTGGCGTCGTAAAGCCTGGTAACTATCGCTTTCATCGTAGGTTGGGTGATTTCTCCTCTTTGAGATGACAAGTACTAGTACAAAATTGTGCTCCCATGTACCGTCGAGTATATATTAGGAGACCACAATAGGCTATATCCTTTATCCTTAGGAAGCCGTGTCTGCTGCCCCATCGATTGCAATGCACTAAACATAGCATTAGGGAAGATTGACTATCGTACCATAAAAAGTATTCTGTAGTTTTGTGATTGGTTTGGTAATCCCTCTATCTAGATTTCTAGCGTAGTCTCTTTCATTCCTTTTCAGACTTCTTTAAGGAAAAGGTCCATCTGGGCACTTGTCACTTTAGGCTCATTAAAAATTGAAGGTGGCTAGAGTCATCTTTAGCTTTTTCTCGACTCTTAAAAATTGAAAAAGAAAGTTGTGTCAAAGCATCTAAAATTTATTTTAATCAGAATAACGTCACTGTTCCCTCATTGGTCTTAGGTTGAGAAAAATGGAGTCCACCAACCCAGGATTTCCCCTTGAGGGAAATCCTAGTCTTTTCTCCTCTTGGGGAAATGTTGGTGCACCTCATATGGCCACATTGTACCTCCCAGGACTGACAATCGGCTTGCCAATATGGCTCTTCTCGACCTTTGTCGTTCAAACCACTACAATTCATGAGCAATCAAGTTAGCAACTCGATGATACTAGAGTTACCCCCCAACCTTCTACTTCACTTGATTCTCCCTCCCCTCCTTCCTCTTCGCAGGGTGAAGTTGGTAAAGCTAAAAACCAAGTAACTGAGAAGAAGAAGAAAGGGAAGGAGAAAAAGAAGAAGGAGCCAAAGGCGAGAAAGGGCAACCGTGCATCATCTAGCGAAAATACACACATTGCACCATCCAAACCTAAATCTCCATGTGTCATTTGCAAAGGAGGCCACTGTCATCGAGATTGTCCTTGCATCTGTCGGATCTTAAGGGACTGGTCTCCTCGTTTGCACAATCCAGTGTCATCAACCTCTGACGATCATGTTGAGAGTACACCGTCAACTAGTGAAAACGAAGTCTCTGGATAGAAAGGAAAATGTAAATTTCCTTGCAAACTGTGTGAAGGAAATCATGCCGTCCACCGTTGTCCCTTCCTGGACGAAGCTAAAAGAGTCTTGGAGAACCGTCCTGCTTCACTGCTACAGCTTCCTCCTGGGTACAAGAAACTCTTGCCGAGCCCATCGTTAGTTGAAAATCCAACCGACACAACTTTGTGGTCGGTCGAAGCATCTATTATTGAAGATAAACCATTTGAATGCATACCAGACGAAAGTCAAAAGGTTGTGGCGACAATCGACCTGGTCTTGTCTTCAGAAGGTCCATCTTCAGATGATACAGTTATCGAAGAGAATGAGAACGAAAATTTTCAAATTCTTTTCGTAAACATAGAATCCGATGAACATGGGGGAAATCTACCCATTCCTTTACCACATGAAGGAATTTCGTCAGGTTCATATCCGGCTGTTTATTCTGCCCCACCTCCGAGCAACCTAGTCGTTTCCTTCGATTGGAATCTACTAGGCATACCCCATTTACCGTCTAATGTACCATTCCGAATCATTGTACAAGCTTACAGAATGGTCATGGTTGGTACCATCCTAGATGAGGGGGCTTCTTTGAGTATCCTTTCCTCAACTTCTTGGAAAGCGCTTAGTTTGCCATTGCTTCTACCTGAGATGCGAAATCTAACAGGCTTCGACAAAGGAACCAGTCGACCGTTAGGGATCCTTCCAAGTTTGACTATAAATTTGAGAGGGAAAACCATGTATCTAAATGTAATGGTAGTCCAAGGACCTTTAGATTATAATCTGCTCCTTGGGCGTGACTATATTTATAGCATGGAAGCCATTGTCTCCTCACTCTTTCGAGTAATGTGTTTTCCGCATGAAGGCCGAGTGGTCTAGCTCGTAGACCAGCTTTCATTCCCCGGCTCACACATAGCTAATAGTCAAATGCTATCCCTAATTGATATTTTCATGCAAGGAATGTCTCATCAATATCCAGTCTGTCCACCTAAAGAATGCGAGTAATTCGGTGGCCATGATTGAAACCCAAGGGGCATGCACCTTGGTCTACTTCGACAGGGAAAATCTGGGTATAGGGTAGGTTTTCACGAAGGATATATGACTGGTTTGACACCCGTCCATATAGGAAGGTGGGATTAGACTGGAATAATATACCTCTGTTAGAAGGTAGGCCTTTCCCGATAGAACAAATGTTTTTTCTGCAAATTGAAGGGTAACCTGGAAACTCTACTTCACTATACCTGGGGGCATGCAAGAGAAGAGCGACCATTTATTTTCTTAGTTTGTAGATTCTCAACCTTTTAAACTCGTAGGATTGGTCATTCTCGATTTCCATATAGAAAGGATTCAGAGCAAAGTTTCAAATGGTGTAAGCTCCTTAAAAATTAAACCTATCGATGAGACATCCTTATTATACGACTGGCACGAGCAGTTTTTATGCAAAGTTCAAACTCGTTAAAAATTAAACCTAAGCAATGAGCAAATGTTCCTCCAAAGTTTAAGCTCATTAAAAAATGAACCAACCTCTAGAAAATAACCATTGCAAATGCATTATCATCAGCTTTTGAGCCCTGGTCATGTTCTTTCCATCACCTCCACTATGTTTGGCCGATCATATGCCTCCATTTGATTGTTTACCCTTTTGAGGAACAGCTACGAAGAGTGATTCTGTTAGCCATTCTTGTGACACTGCCATGATTGGAAAATTCCAAACCTTATCTGGAATTAGCGGCTACCTGAAAATATCACTCGTTCCTCAAAGACAAGTCTCCTTTAAGCTCTTTTCATCTGACTCATAAAATGTGAAAAGATTGCCGAGAATTTGGCCTCTCCAGCTCGTTAAAGCTACCGAGAGTGATATCCCTCCTCTAGATTTTAATATTTTTGGACTTGAGGGATTATTACACAAAAAGATCGAGCGCTTGTCTTGTTAAGCTTGTTAAAACTATCGAAAATTCATCCCTTTCATATTATTTTATAGTTTTTCGGATTTAAGGGATTATATGATGAAAAAGGATTACTGGAGTTTCCTTGCCGTCCATTTTTAGACTCTCTAAAATTGAAAAAGGACCGAGCTGTATTTGTCATTAAACTCGTTAAAACCAATAATGACAAACTTGTCCATAGAGGTGAAAATGAGTTTCACTATCGCTAGGCTCATTAAAACATAGCAACGGGTTTGCCCGAAGGGAAAATTATAGAACAAACATATGTTATCCTCCTCAAGCTTGATAAAAATAAAGAGTTACTGGTCAACAATGACTGGGGAAAATTGGGAAGAAAACTTGAAGAAACTTTATTGGTAGCGAGTCGCTATTGAACATGACACTTCACCATGATTGAGTCGGGTTGGGTTATTCCATTCACCGGTCATATTACCATTGGTCCATCGTACCATCCATCTTTGGGGTTAACGATACCAATCCATGTTAGTGTCGCTGATATGTTCAAGAGAATTCGATCAGAGAATTCACCAACCCAGCCTGTGTCTCACCCCCTGCAATACCTTCATGCTTCATTCTTTCATGACCGCCACCCTGAACCCTGTATCACCAGATCATTTTCACCTCCACAAAATTATTTTCTCCGTTCCGTGTCATAGATGTGGGATTCATTAAGGCCCTCCTACGATGGGTTACTTCTTGTTGACGATAGCTCATTATCTAAGAAGCCAACTTAGGAACAACCCTTTTAGTACTTTGAAGCTTGCATGCCTCAATGGCAAGTTTCTCACTTTCGGCTACAGGTTTACATCAATGGCCTTCAACCGAGAGATGTTGCGTGGTGTTTGATGCCAAGTCTCTTTTCACACCATGTAATTGTATTGTAGTACCTTGAGGGTCATTGTCATTATTGGTGATTCCTCTCGTGCCTGTTAACAACTTACATCATTGGTTGGTAATCAGGCGATGCCTTTCCATGTTCGACTCCAGAACATTTTTCACATGGATCGACTTGTACTTCGAGTGAAGATTGAACGAGTTTTGAAGACCCCAGATCTAGTTTCATCCAGGCAGGCTACGATATATTCAGGAATATAAAAACATCTAGTGTACATCATTGCTGAACAGATGATCATCCAAATCAAAGGATGATGTGTCCATATCATCAGTCTGTCACACAGACAATTGTCTGTCCTATGTACATGAAAATGAGTTTATAAAGCTGAGCATGGGAATGCCTGCCTCAGCTAGATAATGAAAAAATGTTGTCAAATAATGTATTGTATTGTATCTTATTACAGGTTGCCTCCCAGCTCAGAAAAACTTCAAATCCTCATAGTAAAGCATTTTACCCGACATAAAAAACGATTAACGACCTCATGCTTTAGGGGGCAACTGTTATAGACATTTTGGGCACTTCAACCCTAATAAAAAATTTCCATAAAATGAGGGCTCTTAAGTCCCTAAAAGGGTTGCTTCACTGCCTAAAGGAACAAGGTCAACTGATTACATCATCTCCCAAAAGTTCTCCACTGAAAACTACTCATAAATGGTCAAAACTGGACCATACTGAAAGCTCCATCTAGGGGGTGCGATGCATATCACCTTCCCAATGTACAGGGTGCGATGCATATCACCTTCCCAATGTACAGGGTGTGATGCATACTGTTTTTCTCCTCTGTAGGGTGCGATGGTCAGGAATGGACAAATGG
>APFE031301994.1:187362-253418 GCA_000404065.3 Pinus taeda
GGTTGGCCCTCTTGGTTCTCCTCTCATCTATTTTCATAAAAGGAATCAATAGTAGACTTTGATTGTTTATTTCTAAGATAGCCACCCATCTTAGTGGGAATAGCAACATCTGTGTGGACACTATTCCCGTATAACACTCATGTGCTGACAAGAAAGAGATGAGGAAAACCTTTAAGATAATGGAAACTGGGCCATGATACTGAATGGGACTCCTACACCAAACGATGTGATGCCTAGTTGGGAATTCATACTGGGGAGATCCCCTGAATGTTGGTGGGTCCAACACCATCAATAGGTCCATATTGTAACTCTAGTTAAGAGTTGAGCGAGTCAAACCTAGCCACCAGTAAGCTATTGGGTTGTTTTATAAACAAGACACTAGGAGGAAAATAGGCTTCATTCTTTTCGAGTGGATTAGTTCCATAAATGAGAAGAATAGTCAAGACGAATAAGGAGAGAGCACTGAGAGAGGGTTTTTGTAATGTAGTATCCCACAAGCCACAATAATTACTTCTTTTAATCACAACTATTTTCTATTCAGAGAAAGAGAGAAAAGCAACGTCACCTTCTAGCTAGCTTTTCTCTTGAAAGGGTTTCCCAGGATATATCTTGTGTCAAGTGTGGTTTGGTGAATTTTTATTTTATTTTTCTCTATTTTCTACAAAAATAAATAAATTTGCATGCATACGCAATAAACAATAATCTATAGATCCATAAATCTAAAGAAGAATAAACCCTAATAGTGTAGATTTTTGGGTTTTTAAATACATATTTATTAGATTTGTTGTGATGAACTATCCAATGAAATATCCATGACAGTTTGTAGATTAATTATTCTATGTATTACGTACTTTGCAAGAATGAAAAGATGTGCATATAATGGGATGCTTACATTTCTCTTATTAAATTGTGTTTTTTAACCTCCATTCCTAAAGGGAGGTGAAAAAGGGCTTCAAATGTTTTCTAATTCCCCTACATTACTTATGAGCACAAGGGCGAAAAACATACTTAACAATGAAGTGTGCCACTTATACTCCCAATTCTACAATGATATGAACAAGAAAATAAAATCCATTTGTGTGGCAAAATATATTAATTAATCTACTCTAATTGTTAATTTAAATGAAAAATAGGCTAACTAACTTGCAAAAATGTAGAATTTTGTAGAATTTTTCTACACATCAGCTAGCTCTGATACCATGTAGAATTTTCCCTACAAAGAAGCTAGCTCACTGATATCATGTAGAAATTTCACCTGCAAATCAAACTAATATATGCAATGTACTAAAGCATAACACTAGATCTACATCTATCATAAACTTTGCGGGAGCTAATCAACCATGAGAAACATCAAGCATGAACACATATAACTGATAAGAAGGAATTAATCACACATAAAATAGAATATATCACTAGGGAAAGCACTAGCATAAAACCCCAACACTGTATTATCAATCAAGTGGAAATCCTCAACAACATACAAAAAGAATCAGCTCAAAATCTATCCTGCTTCCTCTGTACTTTGATGATGAAAATCATGGACTACCTAGGCCTCAATATATAGGCTATAAATTGGCCTAATCATACCTACTATCACCATAGGTCCAACTACGTAGTCATAGAAGAAAATAGATTCCTTCCTCATGCAAGGAATACTTACTAGAAATATCCTAGCATCTGATAGTACACTATCTGATCTGGAATTTATCCAGGATAAAGAATGAAAGATATTATAGACTCATGTGCATGGAGGTGCCTATGTTACTTATGCAACAGATTGATAAGATTTCTAGAATACATAGACACTGAGGCAATCAGAGAAAACATAACAGTCAAACATGTAAACAAAACAAGCTTAATAAGGATTTCACCCAATGCTCCTGGGCTACGTCTCCTGGTCCAGCCTTCCAGTGGTAGCCTCTCTATTATGTTTTCAAGCAGAGTTTTTACAACAGTGAGCTCGATTCGAGTCTCACTAACATAATGAAGTTAGTAGGAATGGGGTGCATAGACTCTCCTTAATAAACTCAAACTTTGAGGGTCACAGTAGTATAACAGGCCTATGTCGAGGAGCTTGCTTGAGCCTCTCAAGCCTTCAATGGAGTACACAGACTCTCTGTCTCTCTCTGGCTCTGTCTGGCTCAATGCTGCCTTCAGGTCAACTCGGCTTCTACTCTCTATTCTCTGTTGTTGGCTTTCTACATCTCTTCGTTGTTTGCCTCTTTGTTTTTCTGCTTCTTTCAGTTCATGGCTTTAAAGAAAGTCTGCTCTTCGACTGCTCATTTCCGCTTCCCAGCCTTCTAGTTTCCTTTCCTCTATCCATTTGAATTCCTCTGCTTTGCGTCATCATCACTAGGTAACACCTCACAGGGAGGTTGCCACCAGTTTTCTAACGAATTGGGTGTCAGATTCCCTGAATCATACTCGAATGGCCATTAAATCTGTTTGCTTCAAGATCGCCCGTGAACACGAATCATTTGCCAACTCACCATCCACGTCGAACGTCAAATCTCTTCCATATTGCCTTATGACTTGTCAAATCTGGTCAGTCATCAGGACGTATCTCCGTCGTCGATCTGGACCCCCTAGATCCTACAGCCGTCCTTCATATCGGGTGGACAAGTCGCATGATGTTTGCCCATCCGATGCGGGTGGTTTTCTCTCTCTTCCGCCAGACGCGTGTCACTCGATGTGTGGCATTGGGCAAGACTCAATCAAAATTGCTTACCGCCTTGAAGCCTTCCGATATCCTGTTGGTTTTGGGGAATCTGTGCTATGGAACCGAAACAATTACCTTTCCGAGTTTTATATTGTTTTCGGGTCTGAGCTTTCTGGGGCTTTCCTTCACTGAGGAGGATGCCCTGTGATACATGATTAGCACTTAGCGTATTAGAATCCACCTTCGTTTCTTGATCTGGCCTCTAGTTTTGCCACTTTCGTGCCATTGCGCTTTACCATGGGCCAACAGTCTGCGTGCTTGACTATTGGTCCTCGTTGCTCCTCTCTGGCCACAACTGCAATTGTTATGAGGATTCCTTCTAATAGCTTCAATATTTTATAGGACTTGAATCTTTTAGCATAATTGAAACAGTCATGAAAACTTAGAGAGTTTTAGGATCCAATTCAGATCATGGCCTTCCCACTGAAAAAGCTTTTGGACCACCAAATGTTGGTTTTCTTTCAAGCATCAATCAAGTGAGGGTATTGCTTCCTCACTTGCTCAATTTCTATCCATTTTGCACTGCTTTGCTTTGAACCTTTGAGTTCGATCCTGAGGTACTCAATGTCACCTCTACATGTAGTTCTTACCTTGCCGTCCAGAACTGCATCTTCCTACAACTCATTAAGATATTCAGGTAACAGATCATCAATATAAGGCAATTGACTTTGCTCTTCGGGATCTTCAATTAATGAAGGTTCAAATAGTCTCAAGTTGTCTGCATTAACAACTGAGTAGATGTGCATGTAAGCTGGTAGATCAAGGCGAAAATCATTCTCACTAATTTTCTCAAGTATCTTGAAAGTTCCATAACTTATTGGCTTCAGCTTCTTACCTTCACCTTACATCCTGTCTTTGCTAATATACAGCCAGACTTGGTCACCAACTTGGAAACTATGCTCCATTCGATGTTTGTCATGCCTTGCCTTGTACTTGGCTTGGCTCTTTTCCAGTTGTTCTTGTACTGCCTGGTGAATCTCTTGGATTTTTTCAATGAACTTGGTTGCTTTGTCCAAATCACTGTGTCCATCAACTACTATGTCTTTACCAAAGACAAAATCTAAGGGAGACCTTGGTGTGAAACCAAAATAGGTCTCGAAAGGAGATCTCTATGTAGAAGAATTTTTAGCTCGATTGTAAGCATGTTGCACATAGCATAAATGTTCATCCCAAAGTTTGGGATGCTTGTTGCAATAGCCTCTAGCAACTGGATCACTATCTTGTTGACCACTTTTCTTTGGCCATCTGTTTACGGATGAAAATTTGTGCTTTTCTTCGGCCTGGTGTCCATCAATTCCCATAAGTTTGACCAAAATTTCCCAAACAATTGGGTATCTCGATAAGATATTATGGAAGTGGGTAATCTAAAATGAACCCATACATGCTGAAAGAAAAACTTTGCAGTTTGTTCAGTTGTAATCTGTTTGTTACAAGGTATTAAAATACACATTTTTCTTAACATATCCACAACAACATATAAATAGTCATGACCTTTCCTAGATTTAGGCAGTCCTCCAACAAAGTCCATGGAAACACTTTCCAAAGGATGAGAAGGAACTGGTAGTGGAGTGTACAAGCCTAGTTTTCTATTGCTGGGCTTGCTTTTAGCACACATGGTACACCCTCTTTCATATCTAGAAACTGTCTCATTCATTTTTGGCCAATAACAAAATCTTTGTAGCTGTGCAACCATTTTACTTACACCAAAGTGACCTGATATTAGAGAAGTGTGTGCTTCTTGAATTATCTTTACTCTTTCAGTTTGTAGAATGCATAGCTTCCCACAATGATACAAGAGTTGGTCCTTAATATGATAACCCAATTCTTCTACTCGTTTGCCTTGACTT
The DNA here is from genome assembly GCA_000404065.3 of Pinus taeda. Taxonomy (NCBI): domain Eukaryota; kingdom Viridiplantae; phylum Streptophyta; class Pinopsida; order Pinales; family Pinaceae; genus Pinus; species Pinus taeda. The sequence goes on from APFE031301994.1 coordinate 191,929, forward strand.
AAAGGTGCATATACATCTTTAAAATCTATATCTTGAGCATATTGTTCAATGTAGCTCTCATGCAATATTGAATTATGCTTAAGTATAGTAAATGCATTTATAATTCCTCTAGATAACATATCTACAACTTTATTGTGTATGCCTTTTTTATATCTAATGACTAAATGAAACTGTTGTAGAAAACTCATCCATCTATAGTGTCTTGATTGCTGCAACTTAGTTTGGGAGTGTAGATATTGAAGTGGTTGATGATCAGTATGTATAACTGTCCCTTTGCCCATTAAGTAATGTTTCCACTTTTTCACACTCTATACTAATGCATACAATTCTTTATCATATGTAGGATAGTTAACTATTGCAGAATTAAATGTCTCAGAATGATAACATATGGGTTTACCATGCTGCATCAACATTGCTCCCATGGCATAGTCACTGGCATCTATTTCAATCTCAAATGGTCTTTGAACATCAGTCAATGCTAGTGCTGGTGTTGTACTAATCTTTTCTTTCAAGGTGTTGAAGGCTTTCTGATGTTTGCCTCCCCACTGAAACACCTTGTTCAATCCTGTTAAAGCATGTAAGGGAGCTGCAATTAAGGAAAAGTTAGAAATAAAATTTCTCCAATATTGTGCTGCTCCTAAGAAGCTTCTAACCTCTGTAGCAGATTTGGGTTTAGACCAGTTTACAATGACTGTAACCTTAGATGGATCTATCTTCAATTCACCACCCCCTACTATATGTCGCAAATAATTCATAGATGTTTTGCCAAATTCACATTTTGAGAGTTTAACATAAAGCTTTTCTCTCTTCAAAACATCTAATGTCTTCTTAACATGCTTTAAATGTTCTTCCCATGTTTTGCTAAATATAAGAATGTCATCCAGATATAGAATAACAAAATCATCAAGAAAAGGTCTGAGTACATCATTTATTACTCTCATGAAAGTAGCAGGAGCATTAGTTAAGCCAAAAGGCATAAATAGCCACTCATACGATCCCTGCTTTGTTTTGAAAGCAGTCTTCCATGCATCTTGCTCTGCAACTCTGGCCTGATGATAGCCACTATGCAAGTCTAACTTGGAAAAATAAACAGCTTCCTTTAACTGATCTAATAGACCATCTATGCGAGGAAAGGGATAACGATTTTTTATCATTATCTTATTTAGTGCTCGGTAATCAATGCACATTCTCCACGAGCCATCTTTATTTTTTGCCAAAACGATTGGAGACCCACATGGTGATATGCTAGGTCTGATGAACCCCTTCTCGAGCAACTCATGTACCTACCCCTTGATTTTTGCATTCTCTAAAGCAGACAACATGTACATTCCGATGTAAGGCAATGGAGCATCTTGCTGCAAAGTAATATCATGCACTATTTCCTTTTTGGGTGGCAAACCTTTAAGTTCTTGAAACAATACATCATATTCTGAAACAACTTTTTCTAAATCAGCTTGTTGTTTAGCATCATAGCCCTCAAAGACATTGGTTTTATCAGGTTTCTTTTCCTTTACAACCATTAGTAAAAATTGTTTGGATGAATTTACAATTCGTTTCATCTGCCCTGAGTTTATGAGAGTATAATAATTCTTGAGCGTATGAGCTCTTACAATATATTTGATTCCATCTTTAATGAGTAGATACTTGTTCTCAACTCTATAGAAAATAACTTTTCTATCATACAAGTAAGGAATTCCTAAAAGAATTCCACATATATCCAAAGGAACTATATCTAACTAAACCTCATCTACAAATGCTGGCCCAAAATAAAACTTAAGTTTACAATGTCTAGTCACTTGCAACTTTGCTTTATCACATAGCCAACCTAATGGGTATGGTTTCTTGTGAGGTGTGGTTAGTAATCCAAACTTCTTTACAATTGCTTCAGAAATTCAATTTACTTGTGAGCCACTATCAAACAAAGTATCAATCTTTTGATGATTTGAAATAACTCGAATATGAAAAAGCTCATGCCTTTTTCTCTCATTTCCTTCATTATCAGTAGATTGTGTATAATTACTAGTAGATGCTTCAAAATTTTTACCTTTTATACCTGTGGTTGTAATTGTTGCTTCATCTCCTGAGTCTGACCCCAAATATTTTTGAATAGCTGCAACAGTCTTCTTCTTCTTGCCCTCAAACTTCTTAGGTTTCAACTTCGAATGCAGAATCCAGTAGTGTTCATCATCATGCCCATCCTTCTTACAGTGGGTGCATAAGGACTTGCTCTTTTGTATAGTGTTTGTCTTCCTCTCTTTCCCTTTCTGTTTTCTTTTCTCCTTATTTTAGCTTGCAGTGGGCTGGGATGATCCCCCAACTTCTGGGTTCCCATTCTTACCTCTAGCTTCTAGATGCGTAGCCTGAACGGATACCTCATCTATGCTAATGGGATTACACATGAGGATAGTGTGCCTCATGTAGCTATGTAGACCACCTATGTACTTCAACAAAGTCGCAGGTGAGTCTAATGAGATTCCTAGAATCAAAGCTCTTTTCCTAAATTCTTGAGTGTAACCTTGTGCTCTTTTCCCTTTTAGTTGTCAAAGAGTTCGCCAGCTCATCATGGATTGCTACATGTAGGCTAGTGGATAGAATTGCTTTTTAATTGCAGAAACAAATTCACTCTAGACAAAAAGAATCTTACAATGTTTCTTCATGTCCGCTTGTGTCCTGCTTTCCCACCATACCAAGCCGGTGCCTCCGAGGCGTAGGCTGGCCAGCTAAATCTTACTCTTGTCTGAGTCGATTCTCTGCACTCTGCAATAAACATCAATCTGTCTGATCCAATTATCCATCTTCTCTGCATTCAACTCTCCATCATATATTGGTAAATCAAATTTAACATCTAATTTAATCAAAGATGTCTTATTTTTATGTTCAGGGCTATTAGGAGGCGTGAAGAATTTTTCTTATTTCCCTTTGCCTTTGGAGTGGTCATGGAGGAGAGATTCTTCTACTCCTTTGCCTTGTTTGGAGCTTGATGCATCTTCATCTCTATGTTTCTTATAGTCCCTATACATTTCCTCCACCAAGGATTTCAGGGTTATAAAACTATCCATGAACTAGGGGTCTGATTCCAAGGGATTTTCTTCTGACATTTTCCTCTTAGAATAGACTCTTCCAATTTCTGGGTTAGTTTCAACCAATTCTCCTTCTCCTAATTTAAGCTTTGATCTAGTTAGCATTCAACAAAAAAATCCAGCACAAGCTTGTCTAACCTTAATAACTCTAAGCTCTGATACCACTTGATCTGGAATTTATCTAGGATAAAGAATGAAAGGTATTATAGACTCATATGCATGGAGGGGCCTATGTTACTTATGCAACGAATCAATAAGATTGCTAGAATACATAGACACTGAGGCAATCAGAGAAAACATAACAGTCAAACATGTAAACAAAACAAGTTTAAAAAGGAGTTCACCCAATGCTCCTGGGCTACGTCTCCTGGTCCAACCTTTCAGTGGTGGCCTCTCTATTGTGTTTTCAAGCAGAGTTTTTACAACAGTGAGCTCGATTCGAGTCTCACTAATAGAATGAAGTCAGTAGGAATGGAGTGCATAGACTCTCCTTACTGAACTCGACTTCTGAGGGTCACAGTAGTATGATAGGCCTATGTCGAGGAGCTTGTTTGAACCTCTCAAGCACTCAATGGAGTACACAGACTCTCTAACTCTCTCTAGCTCAGTCTGGCTCGATGTTGCCTTTAGGTCAGCTTGGCTTCTACTCTCTATTCTCTGCTGTTGGCTTTCTGCATCTCTTCGTTGTCTGCCTCTTTGTTTTTCTGCTTCTGTCAGTTCATGGCTTTAAAGCCAGTCTACTCTTCAACTGCTCGTTTCTGCTTCCCAACCTTCTAGTTTCCTTTCCTCTATCCATTCGAATTCCTTTGCTCTGCGTCATCATCACTGGGTAACGCCTCACAGGGAGGTGGCCACCTGTTTTCTAACGTACTGGGTGTCAGATTCCCTCAATCATACTCGAATGGCCGTTAAATTTGTTTTCTTCAAGATCACCCGTGAACAAAAATCATTTGCCAACTCACTATCCACGTCAGACGTCAAATCCCTGCTATCTTGCTTTTTGACCTGTCAAATCCGATCAGTCATCGGGATGTATCTCCGCTTTTGATCTGGACCCTGCAGATCCTACGGTCGTCCTTCATATCAGGCGGACAAGTCACACGACATTTACCTGTTCGATGCAAGCAGTTTTCTCTCTCTTTTGTCAGACGTGTGTCGCTCGATGTCTGGCATCGGGCGGGACTCAGTAAAAATTGCTTACCGCTTCGAAGCCTTCCGATATCCTGCCAATTTTGGGGAATCCATGCTACAGAACCAAAACAATTACTTTTCTGAGTTTTATAGCGTTTTCGGGTCCGAGCATTCCGGGGCTTTCCTTCACTGAGGGGGACACCCTGCGATACGCGGTTAGCGCTTATTGCGTATTAGAATCCACCTCCATTTCTTGATCTGGCCTCTGGTTTTTCCAGTTTCATGCCATTGCGCTTTACCATGGGCCAACGATCTGCACACTCGACCGAGGGTCCTCGTTGCTCCTCTCTGGCCACAACTGCAATTGTTATGAGGATTCCTTCTAATAGCTTCGATCTTTTCTAGGACTTGAATCTTTTAGCATAATTGAAACCAATCATGAAAACTTAGAGAGTTTTAGGATCCAATTCAGATCACTGTCCCTCATCTTATCTCAACTAGGTATTTTTCTGAACTGCCATGCATCAATTATTCATGAGAGAATACTCAATTATCTGAAAATAATAGTTGTCACATGCATGCAAGCATCAACAAACTATATCTCATTAATTTAACAACTTGTTAAATTAATCTAACTGGACTTGACTAAGTTAAACTAAGTCAACTGATCCTCTCAATATAGAATTGAACCTTATCTCCTTTAATCAAAGGATAAATTCCTATATCAAGAGAGAAAATAATTGCATGATCTCACAAAGACTTCAAGTTTGCTTTTCCTTAACTAATTAACTCACGGAGAATTAATTAATTAATATTTTAAACTGCTCGTAAGACCAAATTCATTTTTACTTCCTATAGTTAGACCAGGGACTGCTAAAAATAGGAAGGGACCCAGAAATATTATTTTTAGAAGTTTCTATTTTTAGCAGTTTCACCTCTCACCCAAGGTGGCCAAAACTGCTCATTGGCCAAACTGCTACTTTTAGAACTTTCTAAATTTAGCATTTCTTGTTGCATATTTTTCAACACTCCTCTCAACAAGAAAGGCTTCCTCTCGAACCCGATCCTGTACCTCTAGAATGTTCTGCATGCAACACATCTACCCAGTCAGATTGTTCCTAAAACTCTCGAAACAAAAACACTCCCAATTGACCTCTCTATTGGGCTAGAAACATACTCTGATGCTGAAGCTCTACCTTCTGCTGACAAGTGCTCCCTCTCTAACCTTTGCGCTACTACAACATCTCCATGCATCTCGCACTGTTGCACCCTTCTCTATGCTACCCTACACTGTGTAACACACTTGTGCCTCTCGCATTGTTGCAGCCTGCACGCTTTGCACTATCCTGGGATTCCCTGCACTGAAGCTCTCTCTACTGCTCCATCCGCATCTGTCTCTACCTAATCAGTCAGTCCTTGCTACTCCACATCGGGACACCCACAGCAAGGTCTCATCCAAGAGGTTGGGTACCTCAAGGATCCTTCCCCTCCTCCTTGGCACGATCACTCTATATCACCCCACCTCCTACCTGGATGTATGGCTGCATGTGATCCCTCTGCCCACCTGGCTCGAAGTTTCCCCCTACTAGAGGTCTTTGCATGAGTAGATGTCTCTACTCGATCTCCTCTCAGCTTCTCTTGTTGTTGCTTCTCCACAACCTCCTGAAGCTGCTACACCAATCGTGGCTCCTCCACAATCATTTGAGACTTCTTCTAGTGTTGCATGTTGAGAGGTAATATACCATCCCTCTCAACCACCAAGTCTCCATCAGTTGCCTTACTCCTCAAGGCTTTGCATGCATCTTGAACCTCAATAGCATATAGGTTCTTAACCCGTGAACCAATCTGCTTCACCTGTCTAGTGATGATGTGTCTAAGGAAAACCTTTCCTTTACTGAAGACTATAGCATAGCCTCTATCTTCCAGCATCCCGATCAACACCAAGTTTCTCTTCAGTCCTGGTACATACTTGACATCAGTCAAGGTAAGGTGAGCTCCATGCTCCCTCTGGAAAATAATCATGCCTACACCTGAGACACTATACTTTTCATCATTACCCATCACTATGAGTATCTGGAGATCTTTCTCCTCCAAAGTACTGAACAAACTCTTGTCACCGGTCATGTGGAAAGAAGCTCCACTGTCAAGAAACCAAACACTTCCCACCATGGATGAAACCATGCATGCAAAGAGTGTGAAATCCAACTCAAACCGTGAAGCAAGTGCCTCACCTTCATATCCTTCCCCGGATCCCTTCTTGGATTTCCTCTGTGGACAATTTGCAACATAATGGCCCACCTCATGACAACGAAAGCATCGCACTTTCGATTTGTCAACCTTCTTCCCACCATTGGAAGAACTGGATTTGGAAAGAGAAACCTCCTTCCCCTTCTTTGCCTTACTCGCTAAGGCACAATTCTCCTCATCCTCCATGGATGAAGAACCGTCTCTGGTGCTTCGTCTGATCTCCCCTGCATCAAATCCGACCATAGTTGTTCCCAATCTGGCAGTTTCTCCCTTCCATTAACCGAGTCCTGGTAGCTATGCCAGCTCTTAGGAAGGCCAAGGAGTGCTAGACTCACCATATCATCATCAGTTGTTACGACCCCTACACTTGCAAGCTCATCCCTGCATGTGATGAGCTTGGTCAGATACATAGAGATTGTCTCATCCTTTTCACACTTGATCTTTCGAATTTTGTCCTTCAGTGCCAGCTTCCTCTGATCACTGCTATTTTGATATAAATCTTTCAATTTTTTCCACATTGCAAACAGAGTCTCCTTCCCATGGAGGCTCGAGACAATGTGATCTCACACTCCCTCCAAGAGAATTCTCCTAGCTCTAGCCATAGACTTCTTCCATTCCGCCAGTTGAGTAGCATCAGTAGGCTTAGGGACTTCTTGATCAATGAAGTCATTAAGGCCATTATCTTCCAATATTGCCTCTATGCGATCCTTCCAAGCTATATAGCTTGAGCTGCCATCAAGGGCATACTCAAGCCTCAAACCATATAACACCATTGGTGAAATAGATGTGATAAGAACTTGAGATCTATATCCCAAATAATAAACTTTAAATTCCTTCTTATATACTGCTCTTCCTTGATCACCTGTGCTCCGATACCATGTAGAATTTTCTCTACAAAGCAGCTAGCTCACTGATATCATGTAGAAATTTCACCTGCAGATCAAATTGATATATGCAATGTACTAAAGCATAGTACTAGATCTACATCTACCATAAACTTTGCAGAAGCTAATCAACCATGAGCAACATCAAGCATGAACACATATAACTGATAAGAAGGAATCAATCACACATAACACAGAATATATCGTTGGGGAAAGCACCAACATAAAACCCTAACACTGTATTATCAATCAAGTGGAAATCCTCAACAGCATACAAAAAGAATCAACTCAAAAGCTATCCTGCTCTCTCTGTACTCTGATGATGAAAATCATGGACTACCTAGGCCTCAATATATAGGCTGTAAATTGGCCTAATCATACTTGTTGTCACCATAGATCCAACTATGTAGTCATAGAAGAAAATAAATTCCTTCCTATTGCAAGGAATACTTACTAGAAATATCCTAGCATCTTATAGTACATTGTCCCTCATCTGATCTCAATTGCATCTTTGTCTGAACTGCCATGCATTAGTTATTCATGAGAGAATACTCACTTATTTAAAAATAATAGTTGTCACATGCATGCAAGCATCAACAAACTATATCTCATTAATTTAACAACTTGTTAAATTAATCTAACTGGACTTGACTAAGTTAAACTAAGTCAACTGATCCTCTCAATATAGAATTGAACCTTATTTCCTTTAATCAAGGGATAAATTCCTAAATCAAGAGAGAAAATAATTGCATGATCTCACAAAGACTTCAAGTTTGCTTTTCCTGAACTAATTAACTCATGGAGAATTAATTAATTAATATTTTAAACTGCTGGTAAGATCAAATTCGTTTTTACTTCCTATAGTTAGACCAGGGACTGCTAAAAATAGGAAGGGACCCGGAAATGCTATTTTTAGAAGTTTCTATTTTTAGCAGTTTCACCTCTCACCAAAGGTGGCCAAAATGCTCATTGGCCAAACTGCTATTTTTAAAAGTGCTATTTTTAGCAGATCTATTTTTAGCACTTTTTAAATTTAGCATTTCTTGTTGCATATTTTTCAACAAAAAATATGCATGTGGGGGAAATTCTTAATAGTTTCCTCCTAACTCAATAAAGAGGAGAAAATTTCAATGATTTGAAAATCTATAAACCTGTGCAGGTATTATGCTAACAGACATAGGGGAAACACCACAAATGTTTCTTTGATAACCACATGGACCAACTCATAAAAGAAAAAGAAACAATTTATAGCATGTGTGGGCCAAGAGGAGGCATGGAATTTTGAAAGAAAAACACATGAATGAACAACAAAATTAAACTAAGGAGAGAGCTGATAAACAACAAAAATGACCAAGAAAAGAAAGTGGAGTCACCAATTTGTTATGTGGTTTTTGGAGAAAGGGTATCCCAAAATACGCTATATTGCAAGGTTATTATTTCTTGCATAGAACGAACAATAAAATCATTAGAAAGAAAAATAGGCCAAAAATAAATAACTATATCTAACCAAGCTCATGCGTTATAATGTTAGAACAAAGAAAACAAGAAAATTGAGGTTGGGAAACATGAATTCTCTTTATTGCTTGATGAAAAGAGTTGCAATATTTCCTACAGACACCAAAGGGAGTTGATAAGGCAATGAATCCTATGAATCTCCTAAAGTTAGGTCCCTTTTCTCACTCTCTTTGCAAGAATGATCTCTCCTCAGGAAGTGCCTTGAAAGTTCTCTAATGGTGACCTCTAAGAACAAAAAACAATGCTAATTATGAGACAACTGGGCTACATAACCTTGTTGTGAACTTCTCTCTTCCAATGGTTCCAAATGAAAATATATTTATAGGCCCAATCTCATTCCTTGCCCCCACTTTGTTCATTGATGAGATTCGATTTTTGAATAAGCTTGTGGGAGAAAAGAGGAGTCCTTTGGAGGCTCCTTAACTCCAAAGAAACAATTTGCAGTGATCCATGCAAAATTGCTTGGGTGATTTTGTATAGTTTGATTTTTTAAATAGCAACCTTAGGAATCTTTAGTTTTTTCTTTATTTTTGATGTTCTCGAGGAATTTTGAGGTAAAGGATGGGTCTCAAAAGAAATATGCTAATAAAATTAACTTTAACAGAACCAATAGGATTCAAGATGATGGTCTCATCCTTAGAGGAAAATATTTTGGAGGGAAAAGAAGAAAACTATTTTTTATTGTATTTTAAATTTATCTCCTTATAGGTTTACTCAAATGTCAAGTGCAGACACCTATTGGATGTAAAGTTAAATTCGACATCCAACGAGAACACATTTTGCATTTGAGTAAACTCACACACACACAGATATATATATATTATATATATATATTATATATTTATATATATATATATTATAATATATATTATATAGTTATATATATATATATATAAAAAATAAATAAATAACAATTTTCATTATTTTCATTTTTTGATGTTGGTCTACTCAAAAGCATGGAAAGTGGGTACTCATTGGATGTGAAATTTAATTCCACATCCAGCATGTGTTTACACTTGACATTTGAGTAAACATATAATGACATAAGCCAAAAATATAATTAAAAGAGTAAGTGCACTACTTTTTCTTTAAAAATCTATCTCTCTTATTTATTATTTTAACTATTATTTTATTATTTTCCTTAGGAGGCCCATTTTAGACATCAAAATTCCCCTAATGAAAATCACTAGTGCATTTTCACATTCGATTATTTGGTGTTGAATGCCATGGATGGTGCATTTAGGTGCACAATTCTAGTGATAATAAGTAGCTAAGTTGAAATCTATATTCATTGCAAGAGACTACTATAGACAGTTATTCAAAACACTTCAAAATTTGAGACAAAAGGAAATGAGTGTGAAAGTTTAAACAATGAAATTGTACAAGTTCACTATAAGGGAGGGATACATAAAGAAGTTGTGAATAAGGTAGTAATGTATATAAATGGTCAAAAATTCAACATTTGTGATAGATTTTTTATTGTCTCCACGAATGGTGGAGGAAGCTTACTGACTTGCACTTAAAGCAGAGGAAACATTGTTCAGGAAACAATCTCAATATCTAGAAGATAAAAGCAAATATTTCATAGGTAAAAGGTAACATTAAGATAACAATTCAATTTAGTTTATGAAGGAAGAGCAACATGTCCTCCAAGTCAAATTCAAAGACTAAGAGAAGGTCATTAAGACAAAAGAAGAACAATACATTTAGAAGGTGCATATTTTTAATGTAACCACTTTAGACACAATGAATATGATGATAAATCTTATGAATGTATATATTTTCTACATGAAGAGCATACTACTAAGATTTTCCAATCTAACGATGTAGGTAGTGTAGGATCATCATTATTGATGAAAAAGACACTCTTCAAGTCAAGCAAGGAGATCAAACAACAAATACAGAGAAAGGATTTATTTAGAACTACATGCAAGTCAAAAGGTAAGTGCCACAAAATGATTATTGTTGGTGGTAGTACAAATAATTTAATATCTCTTGAAATGGATAAGAAATTGGGTTTGAAAAAAATGTTTCATCCTACACCTCATAAAGTGTCATGGTTACATAGAGAACATTAGATTTTGGTGAATGAACAATGCATTATAGAATTTAAGATAGACAACTATGAAGATGAAGTACTTAGAGATGTAATACTCGTGGATGCTTGGCATGTGCATATACCTTTGAAAAGGATGGTGAAAAACAAACATCACTGCCACTGAAGGATGAAGGTACAATATAGATTAGTAATTAAATGTTGATAATGAGTGATAAGTTTTTGAAGCAGGGAAAATGAGATGATATAGACTACATTGCTTATTAATCCAAACACAATTGTTGCAAATATTGAGGTAACTAATTTTCCTTTAGCAAATTATCTTTTGTTAAATGAGCATGACAATATGATGCCTGCTTAATTGTCCAATGAAGTGTTGATGATGATAGGTATAGATCATCTAGTGATATCTACTACAAAAGATAATTTTAAGAAAGAGATTGTGATGGAAGGAAATAGTGATGAAATAGGTGAATAATAGGGAATGAAAAGCAAGAAGTTGCCTTGAGAGACAATAAGGAGTTTTTGTGTGAAAAGTGACAAACTGGTGTTGGAAACAATGAGTAAATATTATTGTTAGTAGGTTGTGGAAGAGAAAGTAATTGTGGATCTAAGAAATGAGAAGCAAAAACAAGCAAAGTAGATACAATTTCATGCGTATGAGGTGCAAAATGAAGTAGTGGAGTGCACATATGTGGAAAAAGGAAGAAAATATAGAAGAATAAGAAGACAACTTTCTTTCGAGTTGTCTTGGCAATTGTCTACATGGCAGTCATTTTGATGGCTGAAGATGGCCTTCAAAATCCTAATGAAAAAAATGTTTTAATTAACATGTATGTTTCATGTGCAAGTGTAATCAAAGAAGATAAAGGAAGACTGAACATGACAATTGAAGAGATGAGTAACAAGAATTTAGCTATGCAAAAAATATTGTTATGTTTTTGTAATGATCAATTTCAAGAAGAAACCAAGTTTCTAGATTAAAACCTTACAGTACAATTGAGAAGAAATCTAGGTTTACATCCAGAAAATAGACCTTGAGATCCCAAAGGAAAATATTTGAAGAAAGCATTATATTTTACATATACACCTGAATTTATTCTAGACTTTCAAGTGAAGGCAACAATAGAAGACTTTATGGACAAGAGTCCATGAAGAATTTGGTTCCAGGAGAGTCTGACATAGAAGCATCATTTAAAATTGTATTTTCCCAAGTGTAATATGATCTACAACTCTCTAGAATAAGCTACTACAGTGAAAATGGTTTCTTTTATATATTATGCAATGTAATAAATGTGTTAAACAAACACATCGTTGAAAAAGTTAAATGTTTTTATAAATAATATAGATATTCAAGAGAACATGTTTTATAGAGAATAAAAATCATTCTCTCATAATTCAAGAAATTCCTCATTATTATTTATATAAATATGATGATACTAAATAAAAAAAAAAAAATTAAAAGAAAAAATAAAAATCAGAATAAAAAATTATAATGGTTTGAGGTTCCATCAAATGATCATATATAAGAAGCAACATGGCTAGTTTTTGAACTATTGGTTGCATATTAAAGCACAACGTTTTCTCCTTTAATCAAATACAAGGTTTTATGTGGAGTCACAAAGAAGAGATTAAGTGTCTTTGTTCTTTCACCCTTTACCTCATCGTGAAGAGACTTTCTCAATACACTTTCCCTTCGTAGGGAAAGTATGAGCTAAATCTTCTCTTCTATACTGGAATTGTGATGAAATTAATACTGAAATATAATTGAAGGGGGCAGGCATTGGGTTGTATATCAACCCGCAAGAACACAAATAGCATTATTTTCAAGAGCTTTCCTAGGCTTATTGTCAAATAAAAGTGAATCAAGAAGATATTGTCATATACACAATGAGCTGGGGCTGGGCTGGGCTGGTGGGTCCAGGGTCATAACGTCGTTTCCAGCGAATATTTTGCGGTACAAGCCGGGACCCACCTTTCTGGAGTCGAAGACCTACGTCTATTAAATTTATTTTAAATATACAATAAAATAGGAACAAGTCCCCAACGAGGCTAATGGCTTTTTAATGCAAAACCACTTATATTAAGGAGTAGTTTTAACAAACTCGTCTGAAAAATAATATTCAAAATTATATGATTATTGAGTCGAGAGGCTTATTTTACAGTTTAGTATGATGTGATGTATAAGTTTGTACATTTCTTTAAAATAAAAATAAAAAATAAAAATTATAGATTTTTAAATGGAAAAATAATGTGATAACAACAATAAATGAAGTAGGCTTAAAAAAAATATGTGAGTAAAGATGTTTTAAATTTTATACTTTTCAAAATATTTCATCAAAATATTTAATTAAACTATTTTTAGAAATCCTATGGTTAACCTAAGGATGCTATTTAGTGAATATCAACTACGAAAAAATAAAATCGATTATTATATAAAATATTCAATGTGGGTTATCAATAAAATATTTTAATACAAATTGATATTTACATATACGTTAAAATATATTAATAATATAAACCATTTTAATTTGCATATATCATTAAAAAAAATTATGTATATATCACCAAAAAATATTTTTTTTTTTTGGTTAAAAATTTTTGTTTTGGTCTTTTATATATATTTTATTTTGAATTCAAAAATACAATTTAAAAAATGAAAAACACTACATCGTATTTTGCACTCTAAAAAATTTTGCATATGAAAAAATTTGATCTCTCTCAGCGCATATTATATCTGTACTTAAAATAGATTTATGCTGATAATGTACAAAATCTATCCCTACCTCAGGAAATTTTAGACTCTCCCAGAAAGCTATGTTTGTAATTTTGTAATTTTTAAAACTATGTTGGTTTGAGTTTAATGAAATTAAGTTGAGCAGTTGTAACTCAGTAGGATATTGTTACATCCCCTTGAGTTCAATGAATTCAAGAGTAAGGAATGAAGGGCAGTCAACACTATGTGATCTATTAGGGTGGGACCTTCTGCTTTGATGATGAAATCATTGCAAGGCGTTCATTATATTTAAATGTCGCAAAGAAATTATTGTACTCGAAGCTGTATAACTTAATGTCACCCTTCACCTATCATGTCATAAACCGTATATTAATTTAATAAGGAAGAATCCAATTTATGCAGTAAAATTACTTATTTGATAAAAAAGGATGGCTTCAAATTTAACACGCAAGTTGTCTCGTTATGCAGGATAATGGTAAGCAAGATGTGAAAGTAGGTTTTTAAGAAAGAATAATGGTGTGCAGGATTTATTTATTTATTTTTTTTCTTTCTTTTGAACTTTAATGTGATGGATGGATAAGTAAAACCATACAGCGTAAGTGTTTGGGTAAAGAATTTATTATAAAGTAGATTTAAGTATTTTGTATAATAATTATATTAGCTAATTTTATAAATTAAATGAATGGTAAACATCAATATGCATCAATTTATAATAGACATCAAAACACGTAATTTATAATCTCTCGTTAGTGTAAAATTAAAAAAATCATAAAAACTAATTATTAAATCTTTATTTTAAATTATAATTAATTATAAATATTATAAAATAATTATTATAAGTTATAACTACATACATTGAAGAAACTTGAAACATTTTTTCTCATGGAGATTTTACTCCTTTTACCATGGACATTCTTAACTGGCCGACAGGACTCATTCACACTAGTATGAGGATATGTTTAATTCCTTCCATGCTCAATATAGAGTTGGACACATGTCCTTTTCCTTTTTAAAATTAAAATAAAATATTTTAAAATTAAAAAGTAATGTTAGCTATAATTAAAATTAAAAACAAATATACATATTTAGTTTTATAAAATGTAGTCATAGTGCTTGCTTTATTGGTTGTTGATATTACAACCCAATACAAAGGAGATATGGTAAAAATATTTTGCCCTCACTCTTAGTTATAAATAAAATATTATAATTGTATATCAACTTTTAAATTGGAGTTGTTTTTAGTGTGACTTTTTGGATTTTCCAATGCCGAAATCTGGTGGAAAAATTTGAGGTGAAACCTTGATTTGTGTTATTTAAACTGGTCTTTTGACTCTATATATGGATTCAACACCCTGAAAAAACTAAGGGCACTTCAATTGTGCAGGGGTTACCCATTAAGCTTGTGATTTCAATAAATTCTTGCCAATTTTAGAGAAATTAGAGCGGAAAAGCTTCCAAAAAGTCTCACTAAAGACAACTCATTTTAAAATTACTTTAAAGTAATTAAAAAAAAACAAATAAAGTTGATATTATTTATATTCATATTTCAATTGGATAATATCTAAGTTAATTAATTTATTTTAATATCAACTTTAGAAAAAACATAAACTATATATATATCAACCACAATAAAATATTTTAATGTGTAAAGAGAATAAATAATTGAAAATAAAAACATTCAATTATGTTATGAATCAAATATATGTAAAATAATACAAATAATGTAAAGAACAATAATAATTATTATTAATAAATTAACTAAGAGTTAGTTAATGAAGAGGCATGTCTCTAAAGGGCATGATGATTTGTGAAGAGTTACCTGCCTAGGTATATAAGCAAGCCTTCACCCTCATTGTAATCATCACATCAATTTTTATATAATATTCAACATACAATACTTGTCCTACAATGGATGACTTTGTCTTTGAAGTATTCTGAAGATTATTGTAGTATACGAACTTTGTTCGTTACATTGGTATCAGAGTTGTCTGATCCTTTGACCACTCAGTTACTTCATATAGCTAGTGTGATCCGACCTTTGACCATCAACATATCGTCAACCTTGTTGCCATCATAATTGAAGTGTTTCACTGCATAGTTTGGGAGATTCTTCATTTATCATTAGGCCTTTACCCATTAATATATATAGGAAAAAAATTTAACAAATTAGATATATATATATATTATATATATATAAATTTAACAAAAAATATATATATTAAAAAAACAACAACAATGAGTATGTATATATTTAGAGAATAAAAAATAAATAATAAATAAAAATACTTGGTCGTCCGACCCGCCACAATGTCCACTACTGACGTCGATCAGTCGCTTCCTACACGTTGTTCACACTTCACAAACGAGGTATTTTTTGGAGGTTCAGGTGGTAAAATTGTGCGAGCATCGGAAATTGTGGATGGGGTCTATGTGGTGGTCCCTGACGACGTGGTTCCACAATGTCATCGTGATAGCCGACAATATAGATGATGGCAGTTAACTTGACAATGGATGTGTGCGGCTTACAGGGTTTGTGAAGTGTGAACAATGTGTAGGAAGCGATTGATCGACGTTGGCAGTGGACGTTGTGGCGGGTCGGACGACCAAGTATTTTTATTTATTATTTGTTATTTATTTATTATTTTTTATTCTCTAAATATATACATACTCATTGTTGTTGTTTTTTTAATATATATATATATATATATATATTTCTTTTTTTTAATTTTTTTTCTATATATATTAATGGCAAGAGGCCTAATGATAAATGGAGAATCTCCCAAACTATGCAGTGAAACACTTCAATTATGATGGCAACGAGGTTGACGACATGTTGATGGTCAAAGGTTAGATCACACTAGCTATATGAAGTAATTGAGTGGTCAGAGGATTAGACAACTCTAATACCAATGTAACGAACAAAGTTCGTATACTACAATAATCTTTAGAATACTTCAAAGATAAAGTCATCTGTTGTAGGACAAGTATTGTATATTGAATATTATATAAAAATTGATGTGATGATTATGATGAGGGTGAAGGCTTACCAGTAATGTTTCGGAGGTTCAGGTGGTAAAATTGTGCGAGCATCAAAAATTGTGGATGGGGTCTGTGTGGTGGTCATTGAGGACATGGTAACGACAACCACGACTAGTGATTGCCCTACAACACTTTGCCAGCCCCTACTTCTCACATGGTTCTACTCATAGTCAAACCTACCTGTTTGATGTCTTTGCCAAGCCATGAAAGAATTTAACTCAATCACCATGTGCAACTCGAAAAGAAAAGAAAACAAAAAAAAATCAAAATCTCTAATGTTGCCTCCCCGCCAAGCAATGAAAGAAACACCTAAATCCATTCAAACTATGAAGCAAAGGCATACAAATTATATGTCAAACAGAGGAAAGGTGAATGTGTGTGTGTTTCAATCCATGAGGCATCACATCCCTCAATAGACATCATTCCATTTAAGCCACAAATACTAAAACCAAATATAATTATTTAGAGGGTATATGAGGTGGATGGTAACATATTAAAGTGTTTTTTTAAGATTGGAAAAGAAAACGAGGGTTAGCCATACTTTTTTTTTAAATAGTAAAAAAAACTTTGGAAATATATATATATATATTATATATTATATATATATATAATATATATTATAAAAGAGGAGTTAAATTAAATTCAAATAACCTTAAAGTTAAAAAATGAAAAGGAAAAAAATGATTATAAAAGTGATTTGAGAAAGGAACGGAAGATGAGTTTTACACAATAATCACTATTTTGGACTAAATGTCCGTTTTGTATAACATACATTCAATATCCATGGATTCATAAAAATTGTGAATTAAGTTGTCTGACATGTGGAAAATTATTTAATGTGGAAGAATGTCAAGATGATGTACTGATGCAAATGGCAGAACGAGAGGAAAAACTTACAAAATTGGAACAAAACTTAATAGAAAATGATGAGGAAATTTTGCGTATAAGGGACCATAGCCATAAATTACATGTGAATGTCAAGAAGTCCAAGGAAGAAAAGAAAAAAATTAGAAGAAGAAAAAGAATGTGTCGAGAAGAAATTCAATGAGAATCTATCAGAGAAGGATGAAGAAAATTCGTGTTTAAAAGACTCGAATAAGAGATTATTAGAACAAATTGGAGATCTAAAAGATGAGAAGCTTAAAAGTAAAAACATTGAAAATAAGGTTGATGAATCAGAAACCAAGGAACTCTTACGTCTCAGAAACCATAATGAAAGTCTACTCACTCAAATTAAAAAAGTTAAGGATGATAAGAAATGATTAAAAAACAAGTTAGAACAACTACTCACGAAAGAAGTATTGAAATCTTCGGTCCACGTTGAAGAAAAAGATACAGACACCTATCCAACCAATATCACAACTCAAGAAAATGACAAGCCAATTGAAGAAAAAACATGCTCAAATGTTATAGTTCAGATGATGGAAATTCCAAGTGAAATTTTGTAACCAATTCAGCAACATTAGTACTCGAAGTAAATCAAGAAATTTCCAAACACATGATAAGAGAAAATTGTAGAATTTCCCACTATAGATCAACTTATTATGCAATATACTCAAGCAAAATACAAGATCTACTTCTACAACAAACTTGTGGAATCTTAATCAATTTTGAGCAAAATCAAATAGAACACATATAACTGAGAATGAGAAAGCAATCACACATGAACATAGAAGAATACTCTGGGAAAAGTCTCAGCTAAAAACCCCGATCTCTGTATTATCATACAAGTGGAAATATGTTCAGATTACACAAAGCATTAGCTCACAAGCTATCCTTCTCTTTGTACAATCCAAGAATACAACTCACAGACTGAATAGACACAAGATATGCCTTCCCTCAGCCCTCCAAGCCTCCTATTTCCTCGTGCAATTTCTCTTGGGGTCCAATGCTACCACCTGTGTGAATTGGCCTCATCACACACTCATCAAACTCAAAAGTAATTGCGCAATCTCCAAGGAATGAATTCCTTCTGCATGCAAGAGATATCCTCTATGGAATATTCCTGCAACTAATAGTACAATGTCCCATCATCTAATCTCAACTGGGTCTCTGACTGAACTGACATGCTTGAGTTATCTGAAGTGCAACAATTACATGCATGCATGCATTAACTAACTGAACTCACTATTAGTTCAACAAGCTATTTGAACTAATCTAACTGGACTTAACTTAGTTAACTAAGCTAACTAATTACAACTCAAAGTACAACTCATCCTGATCTCCTTTAATCAAGGGATAACTTCCTCAATCAATGGAGAAACTGTTCCATGTCTTCACATAGACTTCATGTTTGATTTTCTACAACTAATTAACTCAAGATGAATTAATTAATTATTTTACAAACAACTGCTAAGATCAAATTCAAATTTTAATTCTCAATTTTAGTTTAGGGACTAACTAAAATTGGAATGTATTCCAAAATGCTATTTATAGAAGTGTTATTTTTAGCACTTCTATTTTTATCATTTCTTCTTGTTATTTTCAACAAAAATCAAATCACCAGTGCTCCTTATCGACATCCGAACCATAAGATCAAACATCCCAATCATTATGTGTATTTGTATCACTCAAAACAAAAACAATAAACTCATGTTTTGAAAAATAATGACGTCAGCACAATCCATACTAACGATAACAAATTACCTAGCTATCACGTAATTGCCAAGTTCCACAAAAGATTAATTTAGGATGGTCTAATCCATTCTAAGTCTGACAATTATATTTATCACTCCAAGGATCATATCAACTTGTATCAATGAAGATGATAGTTCCGAGATGATAAGATATTCAAAACATAAAAAGAGATCAAGCTTTTTCATCAACAAGATTTGAGGACAAAGCTTTTTGAGGAGGAAGACAATGTTATGAATAGAATATATATAAAATAATACAAATAATATAAATAACAATAATAATGATTAATGATAAATTAACTAGTACTTAGTTAGTGACGAGGCATGTCTCTAAAGAACATGTCCATTTGTGAAGAGTTATCTGTCTAGGTATATAAGTAGGTATTCACCCTTGTTGTAATCATCACATCAATTTTTATATAATATTCAATATACAATTACTTGTCCTACAATGGATGACTTTGCCTTTGAAGTATTATGAAGATTATTGTAGTATACGAGATGTTGCAATGTCATATCCTGTCATATCCTATTAAACATTTTGACTCAATCAAATTACATAAAATAGAAAAATATAAAAAAAAGAATAATTATAATTATTAATAAAACATTTTGAGTGGGTTGAATACATAAAAATAAAAATAAAAAATAAAATAATTAAAATTATAATTGCGCCAAGAGATGCATAACATACTTTAATGTAATTTAAGGTAATGTAAATGTTTTGGCTTTGTCAAAATAAAATAAAAGTAGAGTAAAAATAACCAAATAAAAATAATCCTATACAAATAAAATAATAATAAAAATAAAATGTCCCAAGGTTTTGATGCACGGTATTCATGTGAAATATAACATATTTAATAGGGAAATTAAATGAGTTGATCTGTATGACCCTTGCATACATTCCCCTCCTTGGAGGGTTGAGCATGATATTGAACTACACCCAATCCTTAGTGAGCTAGCTGATTTATACATTTGAAGCAAATGGTAAACAAAACTAGTCAATCTATGGCTTATTTGAGAGAAATCGTATCACTTTAATTTAAAGAGTACTTCTCCATTCAGTGATGTAAGGAGAATGTTTTTGGACGTGATTTGATTTACATATGTAGATTTAGATTTCATTGTTTTTTCTATCTTATCTAGGGATTTTAATCAAATTGAATCTTTCAAAGTATAGGAAATTGAATCCAATTAGGTATAATACATGAAACAGTGCATTATTTGAAGGAAATTGTATCACTTTAATTCAAAGGGTAAGTATCCATTCAATCATCATAACCATAATGCAATCGGCTATGATTTAGTTTACCATCATGGATTCAGATTAATTATTTTGTTTAACCTTATTTAGGGATACAGGTTTTGTAAATGGATTTCATTGTTTTGTAAATGGGAGTTATTTATGAAATCCCAAGAAAATAAGAAATGCTAACAAGGTCATTGCTATCACTTCTTTCTTTTAAGGTCACCCGGACCACTGAGTCGGGATATTACATGGATGCACAACAATATGATGCATTGTTGCTTGATAATTATGAGCCAACGTTTTCTGCATTATTAACAAGGCTAACAAAGAATAAAGTTGTTAGATGGAAAAAAAACAATAGGCATCCTTGCCATGTTTCCTCAATCACCAACTGCACATGATGTGATCCACACAATTACTCCCTCAAATTCTAAGAGACAAATTGAGCTCTAATGTGATCTATGTAGTTATTGCCTTGAATTCTCACAAACATATTGAGCTCTATTATGGACTTGAATTTTGTTAAACAGATCGAGATAAACAAATATTTTGCTTATTACTAAAGTTTTAAATATTAAGATTTATTTTCACAATATTATATTAATGGGAGTTTCACGAATTAGAACTATTTTCTAAAATATTATATTGAAATGAGGTTTATAAACCAAAATAGATCCATCCAAACTCTGGATCT
Source organism: Pinus taeda (assembly GCA_000404065.3). NCBI lineage: Eukaryota > Viridiplantae > Streptophyta > Pinopsida > Pinales > Pinaceae > Pinus > Pinus taeda. Next base: position 213,197 of record APFE031301994.1, read on the forward strand.
ATCAAGAGCCCAAAGGGATCAAATCTCTTGAGGCACAAACCTTTTTTTGAGTATAAAATTTGAGGAAAAGTTTGCATCTTGAGAGATTTGATCTCTCTTAGAGCTTGATAAATCCGTAGTTTAAATGGATCTATGTGGATCTTTAGTATAATTGATGTTTTTTTTAAATGTAATCTTATGTTTTCACTCTACTTTCCTTAAAAGATATGTATATGTGCTTTTTTTACTTTTTAAGGTGTTTCCTAAGCCATGGGATTGAGTATCCTATCCTTAGTAACCCTTCTCAAAATTGATATGAAGTTTTATTAGTTTCACTCATTTGAAAAGGATATGAAGCATTTTCCTTAAACTTTTTCTAAACCTCGCTAAAGAGATTTTTTAGTTTCACCCATTTGAAAAGGATATGATTCATCTCGGGTTTGCCTCCATAGATCCACGGAGGGCGTGCTCCCTCATCTCCATTCCGACCCCAGCTGATACCAAGACAATGACACAAATCTTTGCAACCACTCTGGCATTGACTACATCAAAATAGCGCCAATCCCTAAGTTGGATTGATTCTTCAAGCAAACTACTCTCATCTTAAAAAAGCTTAGATCCCATGCCAAACAAGCATGGTAACTTGAAATTATAGGGATGAAACCATATCGACTCAAAAAACTTCGTATAGATGTGAGGATGTCTAGATTTGGAGGGTAGATCTATGACTGGGGATGGCTTTGCCAAGCGTATTACAAACCCTATTGAGCCATCACATTTACAATTGATAACCTCGACTACTTTGGCATGGATGATATTGAAGTTTGTGAACCAAACAAGAAACACCTTCCTATCATCTAGATCCATTCCATTCGTGTTGCATGGACTCCAAAAAAAATTGTTGTGAGCACTGAGAGCATCGAAGGTGGTCTAGGACCCTTCAACTATGATATGGTGCATGTAGCAGACCAAAACCCTTGTCATCTCCCTCATCTCCGCATAAATCTTCCAAGTACTAGTCCCATTGATGGGAAGTATTTAACATTATAAACATTTCATTTTTTTAACATATATTACATATGTGACCTCACATGTAGTGCACCCTCACAAACGTTTCTCTTCAAAAACAACTTTATTATTGAAATTATCATGCCATTTATAAACTTTATTTTTTACTTGCACAATAATTGTAATAGTTGACATAGGAAATGGAAGATGGTGTTATGTTCCTTAGTACATTTAAGATGAATTATAGGGAGATAACTATGAAATTATAGGAATACCCCTTTTATGTCATTAAATCCAAAACCCTTAAGCTAGGGTAACATTATACTTTATAGCCATGGCATGTTATGGATCCATACATGTGAAAAATTGAACCTCAAAGTGAGTTAATGAAGCTTTAAGTTTGGTTAGTATTTCTCTATTAAAAAAGTTTCAATTGCACATTCAAATTTTGAATCTCCCAAAGATAATTAGGAAAATCTTGGGAATTTTTTCCTAGCTTGAAGGAACTTTTAGTGATGCCAAATGAAATTGATCTGATGTACTTAAAGATATAATATGTTAACAAGTAAAAAGATTGTATAAATCTTTTCAGGGCAATGTTTTTTATTCACATTATTTTATGAAACATATCATCTCCTTTGAAATATTTTGTTCCACTTTGTTGTTAGCCAATTTTCCCACATTCGACTAAGTTTCCATTGTCTCTATATTGTTGAACCTTTTACATAGATTATAGCCTTGTTTTTAATCCTTTTAGAGCACAAACATTCGTTAGCCTCATCTGTTTTGCCTTCCCCCTGATTATCAGTGTACAATCAAGGTTGGCGATGCAGATTATCCCTTTACAATCAACTTCCTTCGAAATTTTTCTAGAATTACTCATTCCCAAGGAGATCAATTCAATGGATTAGCTTTATGACTTGGCTAGAGGTGAACTATTATAGAAGTTTATTAACTTCTCTTCCACCTAAGAATCTAGATTCATTCTTCCAGGGAGGCCTAAAGGCCTATATATACAAGTCATATCAAAGGGTTACGTTGGAGTTAGATTCTAAGATCTAGTATCCATACTATAGTACAAGAGTTTTGTTCATTTGAGGGGGAGAGTAAGGTTCCAGGATGAAGAGGAGGTTCTTCTTATGTCTTGAAGGTATACTTAATTATGTATGTGTCATTTGATTAGTTAATTTAAGCATATGATTTCCCTCCCGTACATTTTTTGTCTTTATGATGTTATGGTGATTATGCTAATGCTTTCATTATGCTTATGCTTATGCTAATATGCCCTTTGTAGAAAGAAAATATTGGCTTGGTTTGTTATGCTCTTGACCTGCGAGAAAATCATAATACCAAGAATACAAAGAAATATAGCATAGGACACAAAATTATCACATGAAATGAGAAAAACTGCAAAGTATTTTATTATTTAGAAACATATCCAATGCTCAGTTGCCTCTTCGAGGGGGAAACCTCCAACAGAGCAGAGCTCAACTACAATAAGACTTGATGATATTTCCCTTACCAAAGAAGACTATTTAGAGATAAATGACATCCAAAACCCTAACTACTAGTGGTCCCTTGCATGACACATGTTAACCACTTTATTTATTGACTATGGTCCGTTTACAAGTAACCGTGTCCCTTTTCTTTAATGCGGGTCAACCATTGAAAATTATTAATTTGGGCTTTATTAACACTCTAACTAACTATGACGCTAACTCGTCCCATTGGACTTATTACATAAATAAAGGGGTTAGGGTTTGATCCTAACATTCCCTCCCCCATCAAAAGCAACATTGTCCTTAAGGCTAAAACTGTGGAAACTACTAAAGAATAGTGGTTGGTTCCCAAGTCGCATCTTCTGGAGAGCTGTCTTTCCACTTTATGATTAATTCCTTAATCGTGCGATCATGGAGATGTCTTTCATGAGTATCAAGGGTCTATCCTAGTCGAAGCCAAAGTGTGCCTTCCTCATCCAATTCAGGTAGACTTGTTTGAACTCTGCAATTGTTCCCCGCCACTTTCTTGAGGCATGATACATGGAAGACTGGATGGATTTTTGAAGTAGGTTGCAAGGCTGGTTTCTAGGTGACTGCTCCTATGTGCTGAAGTATTTGATAAGGTCCATAGAATTTTGGTGCTAGTTTATGACAACCCTTTTCTTTGAGATATGTTGCTTATATGGTTGGAGTCGTGGGAATACTTAATCCCCTTCTTAAAATGCATGCTTGAAACGATGTTGGTCTGCCTGTTGCTTCATTCAGTTATGAGCTTGATGTATATTATTTGAGATGAGCTATCATGGTGGCATGGTTCTGTAGGAGTTGATCAACTGCCTGTACTTTAGAACATCTAGGGATATAAGAAATAGGTGAAGGTGGGAGTTGGCCATACACTACCTCATATGGAGTCATCTTGGTTGCTTCATGATAGTTAATATTATACCACCATTCAACTAAAGGTAGCAATTGTACCCATTGACGTTGTTTTTCTAAAGTGAAGCATCTTAGATATTTCTCCAAACATTTGTTGACTGCTTCTGTTTGAACATCGGTTTAGGGATGATAGGTGGTTCTTAGTTGGAGTTGTGTACCTTGTAGCTTGAAAAGTTCTTGCCAAAATTTTCTGGTGAAAGTGGGGTCACGATCAGACACAATGGAAGTCGACATGCCATCGAGTTTGAATATCTGGTCCAAGAAAAATTGAGCCACCAAAGTGGGGGTAAATGGGTTTGGTAGAGCGCAAAAATGAGCATATTTAGAAAGGTTGTCCACAACCACCAAGATGACTGATTTGTTTCTTGACTTTGGGAGACCAATGATGAAATCCATGGAAACATCCATCTAGATAGAGGCAAGGAGTGGCAATAGTTGTAAGGTTCCTGGTAAATTGAATGTTTCCCATTTGTTGCATTGGCACACATCACATTCAACTACAAAAGTAAGAATGCCATTTTTCATGCCAGTCCAAAAGAAATAACAACATGCGTGAGCATAAGTCTTCTGAAAGCCTAAATGTCCTGCAATTAGAGATGATTGCAGCTTGTCCAATATGCGGGTTTTGAGGGTGGATATCGATGATATAACTACTCGATCCGTGTACCGAAGAATCTCATCCTTCCAAGAGTAGTCAGCTAAGGAATTAGGATCCTCTCTCAAATTATTAATGAGTTGGGAAAGGGAGGGGTGAGAGAACCATTCCTTGTAGGACTCTTCAAGCCATTTTGGTATGGGTAGAGAGATGATAACAGGGTGCTCTCATCATCAAATTAGCGCGATAAATCATTAGCTACTACATTTTCATGCCCTTTCTTGTAAATTATCTCATAATCATATCACAACATTTTTCCAAGCCATTTATTTTGTTGTGGCAATGATAGATGTTGCTCCAGAAAATATTTTAGGCTTTGATGGTCTATGCGGATTTGGTAACGTCGCGCCAACAAGTATGGTCTCAAGGTGTCTATTGCATGTAATATGGCCATCATTTCTTTCTCATAAGTAGATTGACCCAGATGCTTGCCACTAAGTTGTTGGCTGGTGAAATCTAATGGTCTACTTCTTGCATTAATACAATGCTAATACTAGTGCTGGAAGCATCACATTTAATCACAAAATATTTGGTGAAGTCTGATAGGGCCAATACGAAGTGGAGCAGATGGTTTGTTTGAGAGCTAAGAAGGCCTGCTAAGCTGCATCAATCTAGAGAAATAATTTTTTCTTGAGAAGATTAGTGAGGGGTCTAGAAATGTGACCATAATTGTGGACAAATTTGTGATAGTAGCCAGTGAGACCCAAGAATCCCCTCAAACTCTTCAAGGTTTTCGGTTAGGGCCAATATTGCATTGCCTTAATCTTTTTCAAATCAACCCTCACTCCTTCACGACCCACATTGTGTCCCAAATACTCGACTTCTTCCATGCCAAAAGAGCACTTGGATAATTTGATGAATAATTTGTGGTTGCAGATTAGCTGCAATATCTAGTTTACATGCTGAAGATGTTTGTCCCAGGTTATGTTGTAGATGAGAATGTTATCAAAGAAGACCAAGACAAATTTTTAGAGAAATGGTTTTAGTAGGTGGTTCATGAGCCTTTGAAAGGTAGATGGAACATTACAGAGACCAAATGGCATGACCATGAATTCATAATGGCCTTCATGAGTTTGGAAGGCAATCTTGGGAATGTCTACTTAGTTCATGCATATTTGGTGATAGCTCGAGCGGAGGTCCAGCTTGGTAAAGAATTGAGCACCATGAAGTTCATCAAGCAGATCATTAGAAAACGGAATAGGAAATTTGTCCTTGGTAGTGAACTTGTTGAGGGCCCGAAGGTCTGGACACAAGCACCATTCTCCATATTTCTTTAAAACCATGACCACTGGAGATGAGCGAGGACAAATAACACCAACTTCGAGGAGTTCCTTGATGATTCTTTCAATTTCATTCTTTTGGGGAAAAGGATATCGATATGGGTGGACATTAGGTGGTTGGGCCTCCGGGACCAAAGGGATGACATCATCATGTTCACCCCTATAGGGTGGAATCTCTTTAGGTTTGTCAAAGACTTATATGTGGTGATCTAATACCTGTTGCATCTCAGGATGAGTATGAGGAGTAGTGGATTCAATGGCTTGTATGGCATTAAATTGGGCGACTAGTCCATGATGGCCCTTTTTTAAAAGTTTCTCCATTCGATGTGAGCTGATGAGAATAAGAGCACCTTCTTGGAGTCCCCTTAATGTATCAATGTGTTAATTTTGCTTAAATCTCATATATAACTCCTAGACATCCATTGTGATAAGGCCTAGTGTGCGAAGCCATTTAACACCCAGGACAATGTCGCAACCACCCATTTCAATAGCGAACATGTGGGTCTTTAGGTGGTAGTCTCCCATCTGAAGCTTAATATTTTCAAAGCGGCCTTCACATTTCATGGTCCCCCCATCAGGGATAAGACTTGGAAATTAGATACTGCCTACACAAAGTAATGAATAGCTTATGCGAATCTCTTATGGATAAAGTTATGAGTGTTGCCACTATTAATCAATACCACTATTGGTCGATGTTTATTAAAGCCTCATATTTTGAGAATCTGAGGTGGAGAAATGCCTACCAAGGCATGTAGTGAGATAACTGGCTCATCTGGCGTAGCAGTGAGATCATTATCGGTTTGGGTTTCCCCAACTTCATCCTCTGGAAATTCAATCGATGGAGATTCCTCTGCTGAGATGTTATCAATAGCATCAATTTGAAATAATTTTGGTTCTTTTCATTTATGTCTAGGGGAGTGCTTGTCATCATAGTAGTAGCAAAGTCCTTGTTTTCTTCTTTCAGCCATTTACGTTGGTGACACCTTTTGAACCTTAAGAGTTTGGGTGGTTCCCTGAGCCTGGGTGGGATGTGCCTTGGTGACGAAATTTGGATGATTGGACTGGGCATTTAAGGCGATTTCCATATCTAAGGCCTTTCTTCATGCATCTAACAAGGTAGCTAAGTGGTGCATCTCGACATGGACTTGGATGGCTTCTTTTAGGCCACTGATGAAACACTCCAAGTAGAAGTCATTTCCTAGACCGTCAATTCTAATGGCCAATTTCTCAAAGGTTGCAATGTATTCCATTACTGTACGTGTTTGTCGTAGCTTAGTGAGACAAACCAAAAAATTAGATTCCCAGTCAAAGCGATCACATATGGATTTTGAGAACATGTTCCAAATTACTTTTCCTAGATAAAATTTCTTATGCCATTGCCACCATTTCCATCTCTCTTAGTCTAAGTAAAGGGCTCCCACATGTAGTTTAGTTTCATCTTCACAGATATCACTAAGGAGAAATGTTGTTCCATTTGTGCTACCCATACCACAGGGTTCAAGCCATCAAATTTATACATGTCTAGCTTGGGTGTCTGGTGGTTGGGATGGTGGTGATTTGCATGGAAATGAATGTGATGGCTATATTATCCTTCTATGTGTGCATCAACACTAGTAACCTCCTGATGAGACTTTTTTATAAGTTTTGTTAGTCGTGAGAGATGTTGGGTAATATTTTCCATATTGTTATGGAATTCTTTGAACCATTTTTCAAGGTGTTCGACCCTCTCAGAGGGAATAAATTGAGATTTGGTACCTAGCATACACCACCTCACTTAATTACTTAAGAGTAGTCTTCTTGGAAAGAGGGTGATCTCAGGAGTCTAATATCGTGGGTCACTCACGTCAAAAAAATTTTTGCGACTGCTAGAAAATTGGGGGCTTTCAAGTGAATGGTACCACTGTGACCAACTTATTGTCCTGAAGCTTATGGGCTAAGTCTCTTGCAAGCATCACAATATGGTCTCAAACTCTTTTTAACTATGAAAGGATTTTTACTCCCCGTTGATCAATACTGCAGTGGCCGAATTCCAGAAAGCTTGATATTGTCCAGTGTCCTACGAAAATCAAGCCTGGAATGTAGTAACAAACACCCAAAGGTCGTGGTCCTACCAAATGTGCTGTGAGAATCTGATCTTGATTATGGAGGCCAAAACCCTTACTGCACAAACAATATGATCTACACTGTGAAAAGCCCAACTACTGAATCTGAGTTGTACGATAGCAGGAGAACCCCAATTGTTGAATATGAGTTGTATGACGGCAACAAAACCCCAACTGTTGGATTTTTTTTGGAAGATAAGGTAGAGGGTGATCTTCAGATAGCAGAGGGAACTATGGTCACAAAAGAGTGCCAAGTGCTACATATCATGATATACATAGGGGTCGAACAATAGTACTCAGCCCAATCTTTCAGGGCGCTAACTAAGGAGGATCGATTGTACCCTTAGTCATACTACCCGACTACCCTATTGTATGTGTGAGTAATATCCCTGAGTGTTATTATTAGTGTACTGTATAAGAAATATGGCCAATGATGTATCTAAGGTTAGGTTTCAGGTGAGCCTAGGGGGCTTCTGATATACCCAAGGGTACGTGGAAGTGTAGTCCATACGTGGTTCTGTCTAAGGGGTACCCACAAGGGTTATAAGGGAATCCAACAAGCGTGGCCACCTCTTGTAGTTCCTACGTGCATGCCTCCCCAAATCCACAGGTTTATGCACTCAATGAAACATTCCTTGGTTTGAAGACGTCAGAACACATCTCTATTCTAAAAACAAATCTGCGAAAATTAGAGGTACAACTGGCCCTAGAAAGTGCTCTGATACCACTTGTTATGCTCTTGACCTATGAGAAAATCAGAATACTAGGAATACAAAGAAATATAGCCTAAGACACAGAATTATCATCTGAAATGAGAAAAACTACAAATTATTTTATTATTCATAAACAAATTCATTGTTCACTTACCTCATCGAGGGGGCAACCTCCAGCAAAAAAGATCTCAATTAAAATAAGACTCAATGATCTTTCCCTTACTAACTAAGACTATTTATAGCTAAATGAAATCCAAAACCCTGACTACTAGTGGTCCCTTGCATAACACGGGTTAACCACTTTATTTATGAACTATGGCCTGTTTACAACTAACTGTAGTCCCTTTTCTTTAATGCGGGTCAACCACTTACAATTATTAATATGAGATTTATTGACTCTCTAACTAACTATGACTCTAACGCAACCCATTGGGCTTATTACCTAAATAAAGAGGTTAGGGTTGGACCCTGAAATGGTTAGTGGTGCTTCTGTGTAGGTTTTGTGAATCGATTTTTCTATGAGCATGATCTTCAAAAGAACTAGGTCTCCACTTACGACATCAGCTTCAACACCCATCACCAACCTACGAGGGTTTCAGGTTTTCCATTTAATCTACTTTGTTGGGATGTTATGAATGGATGCATATAACATATTGGGTTTTCATCGATTTGCTTGTATCACTCTTGCCACACATATCTAACTAGTGAGCCCTAGGGAAGGTGCACAGAGCAGTAGCTCCTTGTGGCTATGTAATTTCAGCTACAACACACTTTTTGCTATCTAAATAATATGATTGACACTCAATATGATAAGAGGGATTTTGGTTAATTTTTCTGAATTTGATCAAGGAGGAAGAGAAGCTATTTTATCTTGGTAAATCTCATAAATAATTAATTACTTGTTTTCCAAAGGTAAGAAAAAGAAGAATCAAGATTCTTATGACACTCTTGTCATGCCATAAAGGAATTTCCCTCTCCTTTGTAATAAAGAAGCAAAAGAAAGGGAAAAATTAATCAAATAAGAAAACGCATAGTTACTATGAGAAATTGAACAATTTAGAAGATAGATTTTTTTTAACCATTGTCTGACCATAGGAAACAAACATAGTTAATATTCAATCATTACTAAATCACCAACTAGATAATTCTTGTTGGGAATAGTGTATGTTGTTTCATGCATATTTTTCCAAAACCTTGAATGTTCATTGTTCTTGTAGTGTTGAATGGATTATGGACCATGGTTAAAATCAACACATGGTTATGGATGACACATTATTATTCCCAATAATGGTCAAAATTTTGATGAGTTAACATTTTTATATTGGATATGATAGAATTCTTCTTATATCTCCATTGTAAAAAAGGAAATTGTGAAAGATGGTATAACATATACTTGATTTAAATATTAATATTCTTTCTATTTATTATATGACTTAGATTAACACGAAGGTAGATTTTTCTATTTTTTATTTTCTTCAAAACATCAAAGATAAGTTCAAAGTTGTCATTGTTGTGACATGTTGATGCTAATGAGAATATTTTCAAGTTATATACATTGACTCAATTGGATTTTTGTCAAAAATCTCATTCATTTCTTATAAGACTAATCCTATGAGTAAGTGATAATAATGAGCAAATGGATCACTTGAACTTTTGATGTTTGTAATTGACGAATAGGTTAAGCATGGTACATGGACTATGTTTATACACATCTATCAATGTTGTCGACGTTGTTTTGTTGTTGTGTGTTTGTCATACAGGTGGTGGCGTTAGGTTCTCAACATTATACTTAAAATACAGTAGCTTTAATGCAATATAAATGATATTTTCCCTTATATTTGTAGTAGTAATGTTTTAATGTAATAACACTTTTAATTATTATATGGGGTAAAGTATTATGATTATAAAATTTCCAAGCTTTAAATGGCTGGGGTTTTGTTGACCTCTTTTCTTGTTAGGGATAAGTGTCAACCTCCTATGTAATTATTATGATTCCCTCTATATTTTTATAGATGTGGTACTCCTCTTTCTCACTAAGAGTTTCAATATATTTTTGCAAATGATAAAATTAAGCTTTGATTATATCTACACATATAAGTGGATCACATGTTTGAAAAGAAAAAGAACAAAAGAATTACAATTGTAAGATGATAACCTCATAAACAAAAATAACTAAATTCATTCCACCACATCCATCCATTCACAGAATGAGGGAAACATTTGTTTTCCAACAAGAAAAATAAACCCGCATTCCATTTATAAAGTAGCTACATCATCCACGGAATCAATATCTGGAAATTACAAATTATCCAAAATATTAGAATTCTAAGAAATAGATCTAGCTCTATTTGATATCATATATCCATTAAAATGCCTGAAAACTAAGGTAATAAACTAATATCCAATCAACAAATTACAAGTAGGATATGCCAAAAACCTATCAACTCTCTATGCATTGCCTTTACCTCAATTGAACCTATCTAGATTCCACAAGAAGACTAGACCTATATTCTTTGACCTCGTATTTGAAACATATTCTTTGACAATGAGGGAAAGATATTTGAACTATTATGCTTTGACATAAAATAAGACTAATTGCCCATAATTTCAAATAATTTTAAATGATTTCATTCATTCAAAATCATATGACGCATAGGAGAAACACATACGAGATTCCATACTTATATAAATGTTTGAAACGACAAATGTTATGAACTCTTAGAATAGTCTTTGCAAGAGTAAACACATATTACAAATAAAAGGTCAAGTTCAAGAACAACACAATGTCATGATACTTAAAGAGTAAAAGGAAACACATTCATCCAAACATATTTGCATGAGGCTCCTACGAATCAAATAAAATAGTAATAATAACATGGAATGAAATGAAAAATGCAATAAAGGATCAGCTTTATAAATGAATAATACACTTAATAAAGTTAGACGATAAAAAATTGTGATGAAAGAAGGGAAATTGTGTCAAAAAAAATATACTCACAAAATAGAAGAGAAATTGTGGATGAAATGATCGCTCTCTTCAACAAATAAAATTGTAATAATAACATGGAATGAAATGAAAAATGCAATAAAGGATCAAGTTTATAAATGAATAATACACTTATTAAAGTTCGATAATAAAAAAATTGTGACGAAAGAATGGAAATTGCGTCAAAAAATAAATTATACTCACAAAATAAAAGAGAAACGGTGGATGAAATGATCATCTCTTCAATGTTCTTCACATTGTTTTAACAATCTTCCTTGCATATTCTTGGAATTTATTTATGGTTATGGTTTTTCCCCTTTTGTGATAATTGAATTAAATCCCAAACTTATATATTCATCCTCAAAATTGGGTCCCACTTTAGAAGTTCAAAAATTCTTTTTAATAAATCATTTTTTCTAAATAAATTGTTTCCAAAGTAGAAAGAGTTATGATTTCTATTTTATTTATAAGTCATGATAATTCTTCTTCTAACCATGGAAACCATTTCAAATTATTTCTTTAACTTTCAAATGAGTCGTTGTTTGCTTAATTTGGGCATGGGGAGCTCAATATATGGCCCCTGGAAGATACTGAAAATATTGGACTTTGATTTATAAATATAGCTTATTTATCCCACATGCATTGTGGGAGGGCATTTATAACAATTTATAAAGAAATGGGATCCTCATATTATTTGTGTATAAAATAGAAAGAACCATGGAACCTTGTGTAGCTTGTGTATAATGTAGTTTTTGGTTTCCATATCACTTCCCAATCATCATACCAAGTCATTATTTAGTTATCTATATCCAATAATTACCTTCCAAATGTCAATGAAAGATAGGTCCACCTTGTTGCTACATGTCAATGGGAGGTTTTTCAAAGAAAGGGAGAAGAAAACTTAGGGTAAGAGAAAAAGTGCCAAAGGGTTTTTCAAAGAAAAAGAGAAGAAAACTTAGGGTAAGAGAAAAAGTGCCAAAGGGTTTTTCAAAGAAAGGGAGAAGAAAACTTAGGGTAAAGAGAAAATGCATGGATAATACCTTCCAAATGTTAGTAAGTCATTAGGAGGTGTGCCAAAGAAAACTTAGGATAAGAGAAAATGTGTGGAATGTACGAACTAATATGAAGTATGGGTAATGTTATGCATCATCTACATTCAATAAATATCCAATAAATACCTTCCAAATGTCAGTTAGAGATAGGTCAACCATATTGCCACATGTCATTAGAAGTTGTGCTCAAGGAAGGTAGAATAAAACATAGGATAAGAGAAAATGTGTGGATAATAGCTTTGAAATGTAAGTTAGAGATGATAGGTCCACCTTGTTGCCACACGGCATTGGGAGGTTTTTCAAATAAAGGGAGAAGAAAACTTAGGATAAGAGAAAAAATGTGGATAAACATGAATGTACGAACAAATATCAAGTATGGATAATGTTCCACATTGTCTATATTTAACTAGTATATTTCAAATGTCAATCATATATAGGTCCACATTGTTTACACGTCATTAGGAGGTGTGTTAAAGAAAGGGAGAAAAAAACTTAAGATAAGAAAAAATGTGTGAATAAACATGAATGTACGAAGAAATATGAAGCATGGTTAATATTTTGCACTCAACACAAATAGGGAAATCACTAAAATGACTAAATGTGGTAAATGGTCACAAAAATGACTAAATTAAAGGGAATGAGAAAGGAATATGAATGTCTAGATAAATATGCAATATGGAATTTTCCACAACTTGGAAAATGGATGTGTGGTAAATGGTAATGTGAATGACTAAGTAAGAAGATAAGGTAAATTATAAGGTAATTCGACATGAAAATAACACTTAGTTGGGAAAAATGAAAAAAAATGAATGGGTAATGGAAATAATAATAAAAATGGTAGTAATGGAGATAATGATTAAAAAAAAAAGATGTGAGGAAAATGGTGATATTTTTGGCATATGAATTTTGTTTTCGATACTGTAAAATTTTCGAGGAAGCTAAGTCATAAGGCTATATAATGATAGGATGAATATAGTCAATTCCCTTCTTTTTTTAATATCTCCATATTGATCTTATGTGAGGAAGTACTACAACATTGAAACTGGCTCTGAATTCCTAAAGCTTGCGAGGTCTTCATAAATGAGGGTCATGTGGCACTTTCAACATTTCCAGTAGGAGGGTCTTATATGTTCAAGTATGAATTGAAATAACTGTAACTAATGTTTGCCACGAAAACACATCAACAAATACATGGACATGTGTTTTACACTAATAGGCATTCTATTGTGGGGTTCTTGGTGGCAACACTGTAGAGATTCGTCGTCCTCTAACAATTGTCGCTCCCTAAATTTGATGATGTCATCTTCCACCTAGCAATTATACACTGTCTATGTGCATTTCCAACAAGATCTCACCGTCTATGTGCATTTCCAACAAGATCTCGAATACTCTGCAATTACTCTCACTATTGGTGAGATCTCTGTTATTGCTTTCATTAACACCACCCTAAAAATTACATCACACATGAGTTGCAGCTAGCTCTGATCTCCCACAATCAAATCAACTAGCTTTTCTCTTCCACAATCGGATCAGATCTGATCCAAACTGTTATTGATGCCACATCATTCACCGAAATGACCCTTCTTTTAGCCTACCCATTCAAGATACTTATGCATTATGTATGCGCATTAACATCAAAATATCTTTGTATTTATTCTTGCTAGCACCAAGATATCTATCATTACTAGCAAGAAGATCTATGTCATTTGTCATTACTCTCATTTATTGCTCCCTATGCTTAGTTGGTGGATGAATGTATCCTCTATTTAGCCTCTTCACCTCAATCCCCATATTCTACTGCCCTTCTTGTTGAAATTGTTGTTGATGTTGTTGTTGCTGCTGCCCTGTTGTTGTTGCTAGTGCACGTCCTACTGTTGTTGCCTTCACAGCCTTCGCAAGGATACCTACCCTAGATTTCCATTAACAAGCAGGTGATAATGAAGGACCTGCTAACCATATCACCTTGTAAAATTAGATGCCAAGTATCAATGTTATCATTATTGCATATATAACGTTTTTTTGCCCAATACTAATCTCTTTAGTTTTTTAAATAGCAACTATTGTAAATATCATCATCGTTGGGTAGACAACATGAGCCTGCACACTTAACAGTTTCTCTACAAATGAAAGGCATGTGAAATCCATTGACTTGGGTTGTGTAATCCTTGCAATATCTGGAATGGTGGATTATCCATGGTTTACAATGGATTTGAAAATGCACCTGTACCTCACCTTTTGAATTGTTGTAAAGACCAACAACAATGACAAAGTATTGACAGACATGGCGACAACTTCGGCCCCATTATATCTGGTGATTGATCTCTCTATCTGGATTTTTGTCCTCCAGAGAAAGTTGCAAATCAGATGAGATAGCCATAGTAAATTTTGCATTGTATCTCGCCGAAGAAAGAGGAACCCCATCTGTACAACAACCTTACACATTAGAAATCAGCATGGTAGATCGTTAGGTGGCATCGTACATGGATTGCACCTAAGTTATGCAGACAGAATCATGGGGCTATGGAAACAGACTCGTCGGGCACCTGGCGGGCCAAATAGTCATAGATACGATTACCTAGATTTAAATGAATAGTTGCTTTTAAAAAATTGTACCCTAACATAACTCCATATTAAATTCTTTTTTATCTTTAACGCCTAGTGGATTAGGAAATCACGGGCAGTGAATTTTGGCTACCTCCTAAATCCACCAACATTAACCCTAGGTCTTCATTGAAGTGGTTAATAAGCATGCATCACCTATGTAGAGGTAAGTTTCATGCCTGAGACACTGGAATCCTAAAGGATAGAGATGGTATGCATATTGTGTTTCACATTGTCATGCAAAATTATACTAGACTCAGTTAATTTATAGTGTTTCTGATTATCTTAATTCTGTCATTATAGCTAGAGTCGGTTAATTTATAATGTCCCTGAATTCGTTAGGTTTTGAGTGATTCTTTTTATTTTGATATTTTTGTTGGCTTTCTACCTGTGCGTGTAGCTGTAACAAAAAACAATTACAATTAAAAATTATCTGAGGCCTTTGTATTCTCTATTTTTAGTCCTTGTTCCTATTTGTCTTATGCCCTATATTTCTTCAGACAAAGTTCCAAGCCACTAGATTCCTTTGGACAAAGTACTGAACCCCACGTTACAGTAGTTGCGGCCAAAGTCATACCCATCTATCTAAACATCATACCTGCCACGCGTTAACTATCATTGGTTTGATCAACGTCCAAAACGGCCCATTCCTCCCAATTTCCAAAGATCTCAATCCTTGGAGCAGATCTTTTCATCTCAAAAATCAATGTACCAAGCATCTCTTTTCCCATCGCTTCAATGGAAACCATAATTAATATTTTCTTCCATTTCCGCCAAATTCTTCCATTTTCTACTTTTCCTATATTTCCTGAACTTGTTCTTTTAGCTCTTGATTATATTTTCTCCCCTTGGTAGTTGTTCTAGAAAACATGTCAAACTGGAGTGATTCAGGCAAATGTGAAGTATTGTTGAGGAAATGTTTTTTTCCCTTGTAAGAAGAACTTGTGATGGAAATACAAATACAAAAGAAAAAAATATTGTAAATGCAAAAGGTTAATCTTGTTCTCCCAACTAGACATGTAGGCCATAATTCCCAAGAATATCTGTCATAATCCATAATCCTTTGGATGATTGTCTTCTGAAAATACTCAGTAATCACCAATTCAAAAAAGAATGAACAAACGAGTAAGACACAACAAGGAATTATCCTTGTTGTTCATTCGCTTGTATCTTCACCAATTCAAAAGAAGAAAAACAAACCAAAAAAACTAAAAAGAGTATTCAACATAGTAGGGGATTATCCATGTTGTTTATTCACTTGTACCTTTATCCTTTTTTTAGTTGATGCATGATTTGTTCAAGGGAAATGGAAATTTGGTGGATATATGTAGGGACTTGACAAATTATAGAGTAGTCAACACAACAGGGGAATATCCCTACTATTTATTAACTTGTATCTTCATCCTCATTTTCCAGTTGGTGCATGATTTCCTGAAGGGAGATGGTAGATTGATGAATATATGTAGGGACTTGACAAATTAAAGAATATTATATCTATTTTGCTTTCTCATCTCACCTAGAATCAACCCACAGTCACTTGAAGATATTATCAGGGCCTACTTCCTTGCCAAGTTCTTTACTCCACTAAGCCTCCTGAATAAGGGGCTTTTCCTTTTTAGGATAAGATTTCAATAACTAGATGCTTGCCCCTTTGGGCCTCTGTGATCTCTTCAAGCTCAAGAGAAGCTTCAAAAGGCCTAAATCAAGGATTTTAAAAGTTCTCATGGGATGAAATTCTTTTTAATGTCAAAAATAATGTTGGTATCATTGTAAGATGCAAGTTATCTACCTATAGGGAAAGTATCAGATTTTTGTCATTAACAAGCTTGATATATGGATTTGGACCTAGTGAGTAACGGTGAATTTACTAACAATAATGAAGTGATGAACCTTCCCATATGATGCCCTATGGACTTGTTTCAACCTATACAAAGATTTATTCGACTTATAGATAGGCTTAGAAGTGCCATCATCAACAAAACCTATATGCTACTGCATATATGTCTCTGTACAAAGATTATCATTCATCATAGTTGATATCACATCTGTTTGGTAAATCTCTCACTACTAACTAGTAGAAAGTGATGAAATAATTTGAATGGTGTTCATCTTGGTAACAAGTGAAAGCATTTAGTGTAATCAATTCATTATTTTTAACAAAATGCCCAAACCACCAAGTGACCTCCATGTTTCTCAATACAACCATCTCAAAATAACTTGGTTTATGTAAATCTATTTGCATTCAACAACATGCTTCTTTGTGGGAGATGTACCAACTCCCTCACGTGAATTTTCATCAAAGAGTTGTATTCTTTTCCCATTGCATCTAACCAGTTTTTTTTGTCACTAACATTTGCATAAGATTGAGGATCACAAGTAGCCATGACCCTTTATATAACTGTGTAAAATTGTCCTGTTGCTTCTGATAAGAAGCATCACGAACATCAAGGCCTAGTATACCTTCAAGAAGTTTTACACACAAGTGGGACAATGAATCTCATCCCCTGTGTGAGATGCAGGTGTATAGGGAATATCTTAGGAAGAGACTGCAACCACTGCTTCATTCTCTAAGGTAGCTTTAATATCTACTCTGTTCAAAGACAAAAAGCTAAGTAAATTAATAAGAATAGGGGGAGGTGAACTTGAAGGATACTTCTCTTCAAAGATGGCATCTCTATGAATTATTACAATATTGATAGGTGGGTCAAAACTGGAAACATTTATATCATACAAACTGGAAAAAGTGTAAAATAATATTGTGCATTATATTCAAATGAAATAAACATGTCCCATATGCTGCGAGGCAAACATTTTTAGAGCTTCAAAGTTGTGCATCCCAGAATTTGTTGGGTGTACAACTTAAAACCACCTAGTCTTCTGATTACTTTACAAAACACAGATGTGAAGACATTATGATTGTGACTTCTTCCTACCCATTGTTGGAAGGAAGGGAGTTTGGTTTTCCAAGATCAATGTCTTCCATCATTTTGTGAAGTTTGAACTGTTTCTTCCTCCTTCAAATCTCTTTCCATTGATTTTTTTGACATCCTATGGTTGGAAGATGTAAAGTGAGAGCATTTACTAAGACTGATATCCATGTTCTTCAAGATATTACATTCAGCCTCAAATACATTGATTTTCCTTATTTATAGGCCTACGGTAATCACAGTTGTACATAATACTCATAATTGTAAATAAATTGGTTATTGCTTCTTATTAGATTGCAAGAAGGAATCATGTTTCCTATTTAACTGTATTGATGATGATGCCTGCAAAATGTGTATTGGGTGCAACCCAACTTGGCCAGATTTTGGGCAAGAAACCTGGGTTTTGTGGAGTGCGCAGTAGAAAATATGTCGCGAAGTACGAAGTGGACTGCACAACAAAGCAGCGGAGCACATAGAAGACCACACAGCAAATTCACCGCACAACATAGGGGCTTCGCAGCGATGCCCCTTCCTTTTTTTGTAAAAACATACAATATTGTATAAGTTGATGGTTTTGGACCATAGTCCCTTGTATTTTGGAAACCATGGTATCAGGTCCATGGTAATGTAGCGATGTAATCCCTTGTTGGGAGTGGGGCTAAAAGCCCATGTTTAAGTCAAGTTTTTGTTATATTATTGTAAAGACTTCGGATTTTGTGGTCGCGGAGTGTGAAGATATTATGTGTCACAAAGGGTAGTACTCCCTTAGTTTTGTAAAGTAAAGTCAGTTGTAAGAGATCTACCCATGGTCCGCAGACCATGGGGTTGTATAAAAAGAGCTAAGCTCTAAGTAGTTAATAGGACAAAACAAGGAAGAGAGTCATAGCTTAGAGGAGGAAGCCTAAGTCTGGGGCTATAGCATAGGTAGAGTCTTTGCAGCTGAGTGCGTAGAGACCTAGAGTAGAAGTCTACAACTGAGTGTGCGGACCCCTGTAGCTATGTGTGCAACGTGAACCGAGTCTATAATAATTGAAAGATATTAATAAAAGGAGTTATTCTACAATTTCTGTGCATTTGTTCTATTGATGGGTTTGCATATTTTTGTATATGAAGTTCCTTTATTATGCTTATATGGTGAGAAAATGAATGCAATTACATTGAATAATTGAATGCAATCACAAATATTTACTTACGCGGCGATAACTTTAAGTATTTCACAAGATAATCAAAACACTTAGGATAATTGAGGGATCTGCATGACACGCTACTACTGCAGTGCAAAAGTACATGAGCTACAGGTTAGATTTGCATGAAGGTCGATCGTGTACTTTTGCGAAGGTATTGAAAGCTAGAACAGAGGGTTTGTCTTACAAGCTCTAACGCGAAATCACCTGCAGGAAGGCAGGGATAGAAGAGATCAAATGACATCACAACCATCTCAAGGGTGCAGAAAACTAGTTCTAACATCCCCCCATACTTCTTCGGGTGATACTCCGTTCCACGCTCTGCGGGCTGATGCTGAAAGGGTTAGTAGTGTAGGGATTTGTTTGGTTAATTAACATTGAACCTGGGTTAGGCCTGCTCAAGCCAACAAATGGTTCCGTTGCCGGGACCAAAATTTGTATAAGAGATGTGTGATGTCGTATCACTGGAATCCAACTAAGAAGGAGATTGGAGACTGGTTTGATAGAAAAATCCATGAATTTGCGGCACAGGAGAACAGAAATCTGCAACTGACAAAGGAACAGTGGTTGGACCGATACCTGTATACAAAGATCCATGAGATATTTTTCTGCTCTTTCCCTATTGAGCTATATGAGTGGATCAAGAAGCTAGCAGATAGCCAAGGAAGGTGGAAACTTGACGGTCCTATTGTGTGGACCCCAGAGCTAGTGCGAAGGTTGGAAGCATCGAAGGATAAGATCGCCCGCACTATCGATCATTGGCTCAATCATGTGATAGGAGGATTTTTGATTGAATTTGCGGTGGACACCTTAGTCAGCTATAGCAAGGCGGAGCGATGCTTTTTCAAAGGACCACGAGGAAAGTATGTAAAATCTTTGAATACTTGGATTAAAATGTTGTTGTGCAAAAAACAAGTTATGCAACTACTTTGATGTTCGGGACTACGCAAAGTGGAAAAATTTATAGAAACGAAGGAAATAAGGGTCCAGAGTATATCCCCTTGATTTCACCTCCGCGAAGGGATGAAGAAGGGATAGTGAAGGTTTCTCCATGAAGCGTTATTCAATTAATAAGACAAGGATTCCTGCAAATACCACCTCCACCCACACCACCTCCGAATTCACCGCCATCGCCTCCAAATTCACCTGTACCACCTCCACCTCCACCACGGTTCATGGAAAATACAATGAAGTTGCCTTTGTTCAAAGGCTTGGGAAATGAGGACCCAAACCAATTCTGGTTTGTTGTGAGGGTTGTATGGGAAGCTCAAGGTGTTACAGATGATCACATAAAGAAGGTGACACTAGTTAGTGCTCTGCAAGATCGCGCGCTAACTTGGTATATTAAGTACTCTAACGATAACCTGAATGCTGGAGTATCATGCATCCAAGGAGCACTAAATAGGGAATTTAGCAGGCCTAAATCTGAGGCGCAGTCGATTGTAGGATTCAAAGAGATCGCGATGAGACCAAGCGAGACACCTTGGGAACTAGATCAGAGGCTAAAGTGTGCAATCCGTGAATCCAACATGAATTTGACAGATGGATAGCATCGCGTGTGGTTTGTGGCTTTGCTACTACTACAACAGAAGATAACAACTCAGGTAGAGGCCTTGGAGATTTCCATGAGACTACATGAGACTCCGATGCAGGATCCTAACCTAGGAGTTCAGCAGATTCATGTGTAGCTAAAGAATTTGTGCCTTGAGATGAAAACCATGAAGCAGGACAGGACAGTTCGGCTAGAGGTACACGAGGAGGTATGGTGCTTGAAATGCAAGAGTCAGGGTCGTGACAAAGACCATTGCCTGGTCTTTGCAAATTACCTTGCAAGAGGAGGATCGATGCATTTAAGGCTAGAAGCTCACGCAGGACCTAGTGTGAGGCCTAACTTATGGTGCGCTATCTGCCAGGTAGCCGAAAAACATGCCACGGATAACTGTCACTTGCTACAGAAGTATGTGCAAGCACCGCAACAGTTGTTCTCCAACATTTTTAGGTCAGTAGGACATGCTGAGTGTACTTGCAGGAGCTATGAATTGATGATGTATAGAACTATCACCTACAGGGTTTAGGCTGAAACACGGCCACTTGACCAGAATTCCAGACAACGTGAATGGTATTTCAGGGGCACGGATGAGGCCGAGGCGAAGGAGGACCTGGTAGCGATCGAGGAATGTTGATTTGCTACAATTGTGGAGGACCAGGACACTATGCTCGCGATTGCACTAATCCAATGCATCCTTCATGCAAGTATTGCACGCTATTTGATCATGAAATGAAATATTGTCCTATGCTGATAGCTAGGATAAGTGACAAAGGGGTGCTACCACCTCCACTGACTCAGAACCTGTAGATGATGAGATCTGAGTCACGCGAGGAAGATCCAAACGTAAATATAGTACTCAGAAGTAGAATCGCGACGAGAGATGACAAGGGGAAACATCCAGAAGATAGTACATGGGTTCGTAAAGCCCCAATGAAAGAGGCTGAGTTTGATTTGGAGCGCGCTCATGAAGCCTTCATGGAAGTTAAGAAAAGCTTCGTTAAGGCCTCCACCTCAGGAAGCAAGGATAAGCGTAAGCCAGAGTTGGACCCCTCTATGCTCACAACTTTCCTAGAAACCTGAATGAAGTTACTGCATGATAGTAAGGCTATGAAAGGGCTACAATAACTCATTAATAGATGCACTAGAACCGCACTAGGTGAGCTGTGCGTAGTACGAAAGATTGACAAGCATAAAACAAGGATGGGACAGGAAATGAGACTGACCACACAAATATGAGAGTATGAAATGGATCAGGTCATTTTGGACCTAGGGTCAGATGCGAATGTCCTACCGAAGCAAACTTAGGAGTGAATGGGGAGACCTGCACTGCAATGGTCTCCGATTCAACTAAGGATGGCAAATCAGCAAAAAATCATCCCCATGGGGCGGCTGCAGGGGGTGACCGTGGATATTGAGGGAGCGAGTGCGCTGGTGGATTTTGAAGTAATAGAGATAGTGGGTGATATAAATCCCTACCCTGCGCTCCTGGGAATTGACTGGGCTATCGATATGAATGGGGTAATCAATTTGAAGAAGTGAAAGATGATCTTTGAGAAGAAATCATTGTGCGTGACAATACCCCTAGATCCTACTGAAGGATCGCACTATACAGAACCAGACTGTGAATATGAGAGTGATGATGAATTGGACTACATCTATAAGATAACAACGCAAGACCAAGACTGGGTGAATCCCACCACGAATGGATGGATTACATGGGATCGCAAGAGTTCCTGCACTTCAGCTCCGACTAAGAAATAGAACGCTGGCAGAATCGGTTACACAAAGTAACTACGCTGAATTGCAACATGATGATCCGGTCGTTGCGCTGTGTGTCATCAAAGGCAAGAAATCTGCCTATTTATGATGGTCTAAATGAGGTAGATATATTTTTGGATGCATTTGAAAGGGAGATACTAGAAAAGCAACACTTCTAGGCCTTGGATTGGGCAGTGCATTACGCCCGCAAGATGGTGGGGTATGCACAAGGGAAGCTTTGATGATAGGCACGAATGTAGGAGGATGATGAGAACATGATTTGGCAAGCCTAAGATGTGACTGACATACAAGTACGATAGGTAGAATGATCCGCACACGCATCTGGCCAAATGGACGCAACCTTGTGGAGAAAAGCCCCAATCTAAGTGGGTGCACTTGTTATGTCATACTCTGGATGTTATCCCAATGAATTGGTATATAGAAATAGAGCTCCACCATGGGACAAGTGGCTAGGATATCCTACGCAAAGTATTCATGATGACATTCAATTTTGAGGACGGGTTTGACAGTATTGATGAGGCGCTACAAGAGGTGAAAGCAGCCATCTTTAGGATACCGTAGGATCCTTTAGACCTAATTCAGCCTGAATGGGCTACTCAGCTGCATCACACACTCAAATGTTATAATGTAACTACTAAAGATGAGGATGAGGATCCGCGGAAGATTAACATTCTGAAAACAGAAGGCCACCGCGAGGTTCAAGGACCGCAGATTGAGAACCCTGATATAATCACGCTAGTGAAAACAAAACAAGTGAACATTGGAACGAACGCAAAACCCAAATTTGTGAAGATTGGAGACTACTAGGACAGCACGAAAATGGACAAAGTCATTGAATTGCTCCGCAAATACCATGACTTATTCCCTACCAAGTTTACGGATTTGAAAGGAAAAATCAGAGACTTAGGAGTGATGAAGATCACGTTAAAGCCTGACGCAAAGCCAGTTAAGCAGAAGCCTTACTACCTCAATCCGCGATACAAGGACAAGGTCCGCTTAGAGCTAGAGAAGATGCTAGCGGTAGGCATCATTGAGCTTGTGGAAGAATCTGATTGGGTAAGCCCAATGGTGGTGCAAGAGAAGAAGCATAAGGATGAGATAAGAATATGTGTGGATCTCATAAAACTGAATTACACTTGTGTGCATGTTCCTTTCCAAACTTTGTTTACGGATGAAGTGTTGGACAATGTAGATGGCCAGGAAGCATATTCCTTCACTGATGGGTTCTTTGGGTACCACCAAATCAAAATCACGCCAGAGGATAGGAGTAAGACAACCCTTGCAACTGAGTGGGGTTGTTTTTAATACACCGTAATGTCGTTTGGATTGAAGAATGCGCCTGCAATCTTTTCGTGCATGGTTGTTGCGGCATTTAATGAATTTATTCATAAGTTCCTGGAGGTATATTATGATGACTGGACTGTATTTTGGTTGGTTAAGCACCATGTAGCAAGATTGCACCTGATGTTGGATACTTGTAAAAGATACCAGATCGTTCACAATCTCAAGAAGTGTCTGTTTTGCGTTCCTTTTGGGAACCTATTTGGGCATGTGGTTTGCAGACAATGATTGATGGTAGACCCCATGAATATCACGGTGATACTAAACTTGGAAGGGCCAAGGAGTGTGAAACAGTTGTGTGCTACTCTGGGACATACGGGATATTACAAATGGTTTATCAAAGGCTATGCCCAGATCACAACACCGATGGAAAAATTGTTGAAGAAGGATGTCACATTCTACTAGAACGATCACTGTAAGAAAATCTTGGATATATTGAAAGAAAATATGGTTACCACACCGATTCTAATCTTCCTCAACTAGAAGAAATAGTTTCATGTACACGTTGATGTGTCATATATAGCGCTGGGGGCAATACTAACATAGGATGGAGGCGAAGGCTTGGAACATCCTATCGCATTCGCAAGATGCAGTTTATCCAAACCAGAGAAGAACTATACTACCACTGAACGCGAGGGGCTAGCTATCGTGTATGCGCTCCAGAAGTACCAGCACTACCTACTAGGAGGCCATTTTAAGATGGATATGGATCACTCCGCATTGAAGTACATGGTCAATAAACCTGTGTTGGGGAGGGTGAATCTGCAGATGGCTCATATTGTTCCAAGAGTATGATTTTGAAGTTGTTGTGAAGCCTGGACATTGAACGCGGGACCAGACCATCTATCGCACATTGAAACAAGGGAGGAACCTACTAACTTGGGAGAAGGATTTCTTGACGCACAACTATTTGCAGTGCATGTCATGGATGGTCATTTTGAGGATATAGAACACTTCCAAACAACAGGAACTACACTGGAGGGATACTCTGTCCAGCAAAAGAAGGAATTAACGGTGCACACAACAGATTTCTCTGTCATTATTGGGCATCTATACAAGATGGAGACTGATGATATATTGTGGCGGTATGTACCTAAGTTTGAACGAAGCAGTATCCTCACAGATTCTCATGGGGGCACCACATGAGGACATTATGTAGGGAGAGCAACCGCGCATAAGATTTTATGCACAGGGTTGTGGTGGCCAACCCTTCATCAAGATTCAAAAGCATATTGTAA
Source organism: Pinus taeda (assembly GCA_000404065.3). Classification (NCBI taxonomy): domain Eukaryota; kingdom Viridiplantae; phylum Streptophyta; class Pinopsida; order Pinales; family Pinaceae; genus Pinus; species Pinus taeda. Next base: position 238,026 of record APFE031301994.1, read on the forward strand.
GGCATGTGATGTATGTCAAAGAACAGGTAGGCCATTGCCGAGGGATGCAATGCCTTTGAATCCACAAATGAAGTTGCAACCTTTCTAGAAGTGGGCAATAGATTTTGTAGGACCCATTCAGACACAAGGGAAGATAGGGGCAAGGTACATTATCACTGCAACAAAGTATTTGATTCATTAGGTAGAAGCGCACCCAGTGAAGGATTGCACAAGCACGAAGGTCGTGAAGTTCCTATTTGAGCATGTACTGATGTGATTTGGATGTCCAAGGATCTTGATGAGTGATCATGGTACGCACTTCCTGAATGAGACGATCAGCGCACTAAAGGAAGAATTTCAGGTATATCACCAGAAGAGCACACCTTATCACCCATAGGCTAACGAGACAGTGGAGGCATTCAACAAAGTGCTTGAAAATGCACTGACCAAGGTTCTCAATGCTCAGCAAAGTGAATGGGACTTACACATACCTGCAGTATTGTGGGCTTATCGAACGACATGCAAGAAGCTGATGAAATAAACCCCTTTTAGGCTTGTCTATCATGTGGAAGCTGTAATGCCTATGGAATACATTGTGCCTAGTCTGTGCATAGCAACGCTCACAGGTATGATTGCAGAGCCCTAGAAGAGAGGCTCGCGCAGCTGGATGAGCTCAAAGAAGAAAGATTTTTGGCTGGGTTTCACCAGCATGTCCAAAAGCAACGTGAAAAGGCATGTCATGATTGACACATCAAGCTGTACACATTTAAGGTAAGTGATCTCGTTTTTTTGTATGATAGTAAGTTTGATAAATTCCCCCGGAAAATTCAGGATACACTGGTTAGGGCCGTATGGTATTAAGGAGATTACTGACGGAGGAGCAGTACAGCTGGTCAAGTTAAATGGAGAAACCTTCCCAAGAAAGGTGAATGGCAGTCGCTAGAAGCCATACACCAGCGGTTTGGCCATGTGACTAATTAAAAGTAGCACAGTCTTAGTGCTCCAGGCCGCTGAAAGGAGGTGCAGGACTATAAACTACACTTCCCGAGTTGGGGAGTTGCACGATTGGAAGAGGGTACGAAGCAAGGATGTGTCGCTGGGTCTGCAGCGCGGAGGGAGCACCTAGGAATAAATTGTGTAGGTCGGCTGAAAAGTGACCGTTAAAGTCACTATTCATGAAAAGATGACAGAAGTGAGGCCAAATGGAGCGAGCAGTCGGTATTTAAGTTGAAATTTATGGCTTAGATCCTTGAAAATATGTCACCAATCCGATATTAATGAACCGATTTCGGGGGGAATGGTCGGATTTGAATTCAAATTTCCCTATAAATTACAAGTGGCTATCTAGCAAGAAACACTTGGAATTTTTAGTATTAAGTTGTTGAGCTTTGAGACACCTATGGACCCTAAGTTTTTCGAAACCCTCAAACAGACTCTTGCATTTGTGAACTTTCCTGAGGCGTCGCTAGTACTGATAGAGAGTGTTATGTCATCACCCCTAGAAGTTATCAATACACAACAAGTAGTAGAAGAGTCGGCACAAGAAATGGAGAAACAGGTCGAAGAAGATGCCCTAGAAGTAGCCGAAGTACTGGCGGAGGTCCCTAAATCCTCAAGAATGCCAAGACCAAAGCCAAACCCAACCAAGGAGACCATGAAGGAAAATAAGGGAAAGAAGCCTGCCATCCTAGTGCGCGTGTCATCGAGACGAAACCCAACTAAGCCCACTACCTAGTGATCTCGTCTAAGAGAAAGGAAAGGATATAAACCTAGAGGCAAAAGAGGAGGATATTGAAGACATCCCCATAGATGATGAGGATGTGGGAATTGAAATAGAGGAGGTTGAAGCCCAGGGTGTGGAACCTATTACACGATTGTCGGAGTATGTCCCTCCATGCAAGCCTAAGTCCAAGGTCCCAAAGGACATTGATGAAAGTAAAACTCTCCTGTAAACCCCATTGCTACCAGACGAGATCAATTTTGATGGTCTACGTTTGGCACAGGTGTCGATTCTGAAGCTTGAAGATTGGAACTTGGCAGACCATGAGAAGTTCCCGCACTTGGAGACCAAATAGTTGATGCATTGCATCATAGACACAACTATGGGAATGACCACACTGGAGCCGCGGAAGTGGTTGAGAGGAGTAGAGAAGGCAAGATTATTCAACTTGCTCTAGGTGCCATACTATAGGTCCTAACTGGCTTGTAGGAGGACCCAAACATCCAAAGGCTCAACACGAAAGCACGTGAACTTCAACAATGTTATGACGATGTGAATGACACAAGGAGAACCATAGCGCTGATGCAGAGGTTAGCCAAGCACCTAAAGGAACAGGTGGATGCAGTGCTACACAAGGAACCAATGTTGAATGTGTGACTCAAGCCCTAGTTGGAGGAAGCTTATGCAGTTACGGGAAACATTGAAGGCAAGCTTGAGACTTTGCAAGCCACACAACAACAGGTTCAGGCTAACAGCGCAAGGGAAGTAACTGAGAAGACAGTCGAAGATGCAAAGCAGGAAGCAGCTCAGTGCATAGTTGTAGTTGCAGTCATCAGGGTCGAGCTGGACAAGATTTGTACAAAGAGCTTCATGCCTGCCGAGTGAGTCGAGGCCGAGTCACGATGTTTGTGTTGGGGGCCTGTTGGGAGCAGGATCCCCCAAGGACAGTTTTGGGGCTAAAATCCCATGTTTAAGTCAATTTTTTGTAATATTATTGTAAAGACTTCACATTTTCTGGTCGTGGAGCGTGAGATATTGTGTCACAAAGGATAGTCCTCTCTTAGTTTTGTAAAGTAAAGTTGCTTGTAAGAGATCTACCCATGGTCCTGTTGTGCCATACAACAACCCCCCATTTCATATCATTACTATTCTAAAAATATAATGTGAAATGGGTCCCTTTTAATTTTTGTTTCAAATTGGTGTCAATTTAGAGTTCTATTTCAAAAAAGGCTCGAATAAAAGGAAACACTATTAAAAGGCCATTTTTAGTAAAACCAATCAAAAAACCCCAACATAAAATGATTTATCTTTATCATTGCGATAAAGCGATCGCAAGATCGCATATTGCAATGACAAAGAAAGCACAACTTAAGGGACATCTTGGTTTTCACCGATGCGAAATCGCTATCGGATATCGGCAAAAGCATAAAGCAACATGAGTAACAACCCTTGCTTTGATGCGATGCGAAATCGGAAATCGGCAATCAGCGATAACACTTAAAGTGCAAATAAGCTCCCCCTCTCCCGATGCGATGCGATATCGCTATCGGCGATCGGCGACTCACCATGCCCTCATTCTAAACGACCCTCCTAGCTATTCCCGACGCGATGAAATATCGCTATCGGCGATCGCGGATTCCAAACGAAACCAATGTAATAACTTAGCATTTCCCCGATGCCCGATTGCGAAAAGGGAAAAAAGCGCAGTTTTCAAAGAAAAAGTCATAAATGGCAGTTTAATATGATTTATTCGTAATTAAGGCAATATCCTTTGAAAATCCGCTCATCCGCGTTCAAACCGCCAAATCGCCCAAGGCATGCTTCAAATGAATCATTCGACCATTAATCGAAGCGACTGGAATTAATGAGATTGACAGGCCATAACGACCATTTAATGAGAACAGTAGGCTTGCGATCTATCAACGGATTTGATCCAAAGGCCACCTTAAGTCAATTGATCGCTATGAATGCATCCAGATATATATACTTCATTCTGTTCAATTCATGTTATTGTTGCCTGTGTTACGCCTATCTTTCGCTCTGTGCAGGATTCTTCCATAGAGACAGAAGAAAGTGGGATGGGAAAGAAGTCTAAGAAGAACACAATGCCTACTGCTTCGCCAGCTGCGGGGCAAGCTGTTGTTGATCCGAGCTGTAAGAACAAAGGGCTTATATCAGATACAACGTGCTTGGGACTTACCAGGACCACTTGGCAAGGGACGTATAATTTGATTGAAGCAGAAGAGCCGAAGGTGACCGAGATAGAAATCTCATGCGATAATACCAATAAATCCGACGCCAATTTAAAAGACTTGGCCGACTCCTTTCTGCACAGAATAGCGGCCCGGGAGCAAATTCTCCCATACATGGATGTGGTAAGGTGGGCAATCCAAGAGCTCCCAATTATCAACAGATTGTTTAGCACTGCGGACGGGAGGATTTGCGGTTCTTTTCGAGCCGAAGATCTAAGGCTAATGTATCACCTACCGGCAGAAGAGAAAAAATATAATGCGGCATTTTTGGAGAAATTTCGAGCAGAGAACGAGACCGAGTCTGAACCAATTCGAGGCTGGAGACAAACCCAGTGAAACACATTACCATGAAAAGCCTCGGGTAAGTATCAGTTGATCCTATGTTCTCCTTACTGCTATGCTGGAATTATGATGTGTAGACTATGGGGATTGCATGACTCTGCCAATTTTACCATAGAAATGGTCCCCTTAATGGAGGCGGCATGTAGTGGCGAAATTATGGATTGGGCGGTTATATTATCCAACAAGTTAGCCAAAGCCATCCTTGATTTCAGGTCTAACTATTGCGTCACAGAAAGGGTTATTCCACCATTCTATTACAGTGCCTATGTGATGGATGTATTGTGTTTTAATTCTGAATTTCCTGTACTGGGATGCAGGTGGACGTCGCAAGACCCCACACCCATTCACATATATTATCAAAATTTGTGGAAGACTAATTATAAGCACCATCTTTATCAAATCTACAATGGTTTTATGTTGCCAATTCATTATTCCATTTTTGATAAACCTGCCCCAAAGATTTCTGAGCAAGCAGGGGTAGATTTGACTGCAGTAGCAAGCTGGTTTAGGGAGGAGAAATTCACCTACATCATAGTTTTTGGCAGTCAGGCCAGGCCGCATGTGCTACCACTTTACATCCCCGATAAGTTACTTGCCAGGGAAGTAGCTTATCAAATCAATGCTGATGGGGTTACTCAGACCCTGAAAAGAGAGAAAAAACATGTTTGGCCCTCGTTTCCCTTACGAATTGGAATTTATACCCTGCATGATATCAAACATGCAGAGAAGGAAGCTGGAAAAATGAATTTGCTCACTCTGTCTACTCTGCCAAGCCGGCAGTATGATCCGAGGAAGATCGCTTACAATGCGCTCGACCAGGCCAAATTGGCCAAGGTCGAGCACAAAGAAGACAGATTCAAGGATTTATTTGCATCGGCCGAATCGCTGTATCAAGCTAAGTCGCTTGCTAGAAATGTGTATAACGATGAAGGGCTAGTCGAATTTAACAAAATTAGAGAACAGAGGTTGCAAACTCTGCCTCTAGACCTGTTAGTGATTGTTCCGACGACAACCAGATCAAGCGAGCCTGAACAACGAAGTAATACGCCACCTCCTACTACGTCAAAGCAACAGGAGGAAGTGCATAGCCAGCGACAGGAAGTAATCCAGGAAAATGTGCAGCAACAAGAAGAAACCCAGGCGAAAGCCCAAGAAGAGAGCAGCTCTAAAAATAATAATGATATACTAGTTGATCCGAATTTGCTCCAACAATGGCAGCAATTCAGTACAATTATCAGCAACCTAGAGTGCTCGAAAGATGACGAGGTTTCTAAAGAAGGCGACACGCAAGAAGCGACATCGAAACCGGTTTCGGGCGAAACCAGCGGCCTACCCAAATCAAAAGAAACAGAGATAATTCCTAAAGATCCAACAGGAGAAATCATTTTTCAAATTGAAGAGATTCCCCCTTTGGATGTATTTTATAGCCCTAAGCATAAAGCTATTGTGAAGCGACAGAGGAAAAGGAGAAGAGCTGATCAACCTTCCCCACTCCCTGAATTAACAGTAACGGGCAACGTTGTGTGGAAAGAGGAATTCGACCCCTCCGATGACTTAACCAAGCTATCGAAATTTGCTGGAGCATATTCAGTGGCAACCATTGATAAAGCATCGGAGGTAAGCAGTTTATTGAAGACCAAGGACCAAGACATCTCTTCGCTACAGGCGAGATTATCAGAAGTTCAGCATAAGGTAGAGCAGACGGAGCAAGAATTGCTAGTGCAGCAACAAAACAATAATCAGCTGACCAAGCAATTACAAGAGCAAAAGCAGAGGATTGATGAAGGCGCAATCCAAAGGAAAAATGAGCTATCGGCGGCACTGGAGCAATTAAGAATATCAACTGAGGGAACAATGAAAGCAAAAGATGAGCAAATCGCTCAATTGACCACTCAAATTGAGAAAATGAAAAAGCTCCCTCAAGTAGACGAATTCAAAGCAGAAGCGCTTCAGTTAAATAAGGCATTGATTAATCAGGTTAAGCTACTATGTCAGCAGATTACACAAGCAGAACCATTGTGCGAGTTGGTAGCATCCATAAGCGAGAAGGTAGAAAAAGCAAGGACCGATTTGGATCAGGCCGAAGAAACACTGACAAACTTTATAGAATGGTAGGATTCCGATATAGGCCGGGCGACTAATCTACCAAGAATTCTGGAATCGCACAAAGAAATATTATTCACAGAATGGCAATCACAACTAATGAAGGCAGAAAGAGCAATTTCCAGATGCAAAACAACCACTGGAAATTTGGTTGAATTAGTAAATATACACTTTATTTGTCTAATATGATTTCCCAATGTACTCCAGGTCAATTAACAGCGACAAATATGTTGGAGCACTCATGCTAGCCGGAGCTGGAGAAAAACGGAAGGTTAATCGCTGGAATCAACAGTTTGACATGGGATGCTTATTGGTTCTTCTTGATCAAGCCATACAGCCAAAGAGCCGCCTTGAAATGTCTCACGGATGCTGTCGGGTATATTATACCCGACATTCAGGATGCCACCTTCGCCGCCCAATTCAGTTTGCGCCTCAACAAACCGCCAGAAGTGGAGCCGATGCTTGCGATAAGCCAGCTCAGGTTTAAGGGCAAACAACCTGAGTCATGAATCACATCGCTGACTGCCAGATCGCCCCTGAGAAATAGATCGCACTTACTGATACCAATTTAGTATGATTTTGTTTGATAGATTTTTTTAGCTTAGTAGTATTTATAGACCCTTTCATGCATTTAGAAAGGGTCGTAAAGTTTTGTATATGACTTAAACCCTGAAGTTGCACTATTGTACTTCAGGGATATTTTTTTATGAAACTGGACCAATTATTCTGAATTTAATGAGAAAGGTTTTTATGCAAATGTGCACTACTGTCATTGTTTAAAAGCATTTCTGTGTTGAAGAAGGAATTTTGAATAGCGATTGATATTTCGGATTGATCTGCAGCTCACATGGTACTATTATCTGCGTCTGTACTCATTTTTGTTATATGAATTGTTGTTTAAATCGCTCATGCTATTATCGCTTATATATATGTGCTTTTTCGCAGCATTCCTTATGCATTCCACTATTGGTTGTTTATCGCATGCTTCCCTTTAAATCGTATATATGTATCGATGATATAAACAGTGAATGCAGTAATTTGTGTTTATCACTTCATTGTGACTATTCATATGAAGTAATCTTTGAATGATTGAATGTCTCTTATTTATTTTACAGAGTCATCTACATGCCTGTTAGATAGATAAAGATTATTTAACGATGCATTCCGAAGGAATAAGTTGTTCCCGGGATTAGTATTAGTTTCCCTATTTCTGTCAATAGAATAAGCTAGTCGACTATCACTTAAGCAAACTATTCATCACCCATCCATCCCTTTTATTTTATTATCGGGAAACTGGTCCCGTTATCTCCAGTCGGAGCCACCATCCCAAATGGAAAAGGAGCTGTACTAAGGTCCGGACCGGGTGGTTATCCCCCAATGTTGTGGCAGCGATTTTCGAGCCATCAACAGGTCTGCAAACCATGGGATTGTATTGAAAGAGCTAAGCTCTAAGTAGTTAATAGAACAACACGAGGAAGAGAGTCATAGCTTAGAGTAGGAAGTCTAAGTCTGGGGTTGTAGCATAGGTAGAAGCTCTGCAGTTAAGTGCGCAGAGGCCTAGGGTAGAAGTCCGCAGCTAAGTTCGCGAACCCCTGAAGTTGTGTGCGTAGGGTGAACCGAGAATGTAATATTTGAAAGATATTAATAAAAGGAGTTATTCTACAATTTCTGTGCATTTGTTCTGTTGATGGGTTTACATATTTTTGTGTATGAAGTTCCTTTATTATGCTTATATGGTGCGTGAATGAATTCAATTACATTGAATAATTGAATGCAATCATGAATATATACTTACATGGTGATAACTTTAAGTATTTGACAAGATAAGAAAAACACTTAGGATAATTGAGGGATCTGTACGACACGCTACTACAGTAGCGTGAAAGTACTTGAGCTACAGGTTAGAGTTGCTAGAAGGTCGATCATGTACTTTCGTGAAGGTATTGAAAGATGGAACAAAGGGTTTGTCTTACAAACCTTAGAGCAAGATCACCTACGCGAAGGCAGGGATAGAAGAGATCAAACAACATCGCAACCATCTCAAGGGTTCGAAAACTTGGTTCCATCATCCCCCCATGCTGCTTTGAGTGAGACTTCAGTTTGTGCTCTGCGGGCTGATGCCGAAAGGGCCAATAGTGTAGGGATTTGTTTGGCTAATTAATGTTGAACCTGGGTCAGGCCCCCTCAAGCCAACATCCCTCATGTAATAGTATATATAGGGATGAATAATAAAGAAGGAAGGAAATCAAGTATTGATCAGAAATATGTGTTTATGGTTGTATTTTGTTGATCTAAGAAGGGGAAGGCTCCACAACGGTGTATGCGGAGGCCTGGGTCTGTAGTTTAGTGCGCAGAAACCCTACAGTTATGTGCGTAGGGAAGAATTACTTGTTGTACAAATTATATATTATAAGCAACAATTCTTGTGGATGTAGTCCCACAATGGGATGAACCACGGTAAAATTTGTGTCTCATGTGTTTATTTGCTTAATATATGCACTTTATTTTAGTACTCTGAAGTTTATGGATGATTATATTATGTTTAAGTGATGAATGTAATTCTATGAAGTAATCTGTAAGTGCGAAGTAGTTGATATATGTGAAGCAACTTATAAGTGTTAAAACATAAATAAAATACAAAAGTGCCACATCGCAACATCCCTCGGGCTGCAAAAATCTGGTTCTGTAACCTCCCGTAACCACTTTGGGTGAGACTACGATCTACTTGTAGGTTGTTGCTAAGAGTTCCAGTGGTTGAGGGTTTTGTTGGTGCACAGTAAACTCTAAACCTAGGTCAACCAAACTTAAGCCAAAAAATGGTTCCATTGTTGGGACCAAGGTCTGTTTGAGGGATGTTTATGTGGCATCCATCGAAGAAAGAAATCCAAGATTGGGTAGAATAGAAGGAACGAGAATTCACAGAAAAATAGAATAGAAACCCTTGTTTTTCAACTAGGAGGTGGTTGGAAAAGTATATTTTCGAAGATCAATATGAAATCTTCTTTGATTCGTTCCATGTGGAGCTATACAAGTGGATATCAAGGTTGACTAAGAGAAAATAATGCTTTAAAGGAGACAAACCTAAGGAGTGGGATCCTGAATTAATACAATGACTCAAGAACACCGACAATAGGATCTTAGAGATGCTGATTTCTGGATTGAAAACATATTGGGAGGATTCAATACTGAGTTCGTGGTAGATTCGATTGTGTCCTATAGTGAAGCAGAACAAAAAAATTCAAAGGACTGTGAGGTAAGTTCTTAAAATCTTTGAACCTTTATATTAAAATGCTTTTGTATGAAAAGGGGATTTTATGAATGTAGTTAGATTGTTAGTTACTTATGTTTGGGAGAAGATCTGAAGAAGAAATAAGAACAACGTGAAGTGGAAAAATATATAGAATAGGCGCTAGAAAGAGATCTCTTGGCCAATATTCAAAGACCTTTATATAAACTAATTATAGCCATATATTATGTGAGTCGGTAAGTGAAAACAATTGTCCTAAGAACCCTGAAGTAACCCCGCAATATTCACCCTTCCAACCTAAAAGTTCTCTAAAGCCATAATCAAGTAGTAATAAGGGTAATTTTGGTTTTCCCTGCCCCTACCCCTCCTCCCCTCCCCTCCCCCACCGCGAAGAAATATGGCCGATGGTATTAAGTTTCCTATTTTTAAAGGGACTTGATCAGAGGATCCATTGCAATTTTGGTTCTTATGAAAAGCATTAGGACAACGAAGCAGGTCCATGATGAAAATATGAAGAAAACACATCTTGTTACAATATTTCAGGATAGAGTGCTGACATGGTACATGAAGTATTCAAGCAATCAGAAGAGATCATTTTCATACATTAAAACAACATTGATAAAAGAATTCAAGAATTCGAAGTCCGAGTTACATTGCATCACAGAGCTAAAAGAAATGAAATAAAGTCCTACTGAGTCTGTTTGGGAATTTGATCAAAGATTCAAGATACTATTGGATCAGGTGACCTTTAGCTCTATAGCAACATAAAGAGTGGTTTATAGTTGCATTGCTTCCACATATAAGATTTCCTTTGTCACAATAGAAGATAGAAACTCAAGTCGGAGCCTTAAAACTTGTGATGAAGTTAGAAGCTTCACCAATAGGGAATACCAATGAAGGTATGTAGGAGATGCAGAGTCAGCTAGAAAATTTGACTCTGCAGACACAAGATATGAAGAAAAGTAAAGAAGTTTGAGAATAAGTATGGTGCACAAAGTGTAAAGGAGAAGGCCACTTTAAGGAACAATGTCCTCTCTTCAAAAACTACATGGCTAGTAGAGCACCGAATCCTTTGAATCTTGGATCCTGCTTATGGTGCAAGATATGTAAAACTAGGGGTGAACATTGCACTGAAGACTGTTATCTATTGCAAAAGTATGTACAGACTTCAAGGAACCTATATTGCAAGTTCTGGAAATTAGTGGGACACGATGAAAACAATTGTCGAGCTTATGAACTAATGATGGATCGAAGTGCTGACACATATAGGATGAAAGCTGAAGAACATGGACATGAGAAACATGGAAAACACAATGTTCAAGGTGGCTATTAAGGTCGAGGTCGAGGTAATGGTCAAGGTGGTGATGCTATTAGAGGATGAGAATAAATTATTTGCTATAACTACGGCCAAGTGGGACATTTTGTGAGAGATTGTCAGAATCCTACCACAACATGTAAGTATTGCAAATATTTTGATCATGTAATTGATGTGTCTAGTACTTATGGAAAAAATGCAAGAAAAGAGGAACCAACATTCGACACAAAACATCCAAATGATGACTTTGGAACCCAGGACTGATAAACCTCGCATAAATATTGTAAGAAGAAGTGGAGTTGCGGATGGGGATGATAAAGCAGATGGGAAGAAGGAAGTCAAAGCTACATGGGTAAGAAAGACTAATGAAAATGTCCCTATGTTTGATATTCAAAGGGAAAAATAAGTCTTTATGGAAGTGAACCGAAGCTATATGGATGCAGGAGCTTCGACATCCAATGCGCAGCAGAATCAGAAGAATAGTTGTGATCCATCATCTTCGACACAAGGCTAAGGTCTAACATTATAGGAATAAGACATAGCATATCAGGTAGATACTCTAAAATATTCTCTTCAAACATGTATGAAATTGTTGCAAGATCAAAGAGTTGTATAAGGACTTCAAGAATTGATAAATTGTTGTGCATCCAAAGAAGTAACGTGGAGTGAGACACGCAGAGTTAACAATTTACATAGACAAAAGAGGACTAGAAAAGAAATGAGGCTTAGTGCACAAATAGGAGAATATAACAAAGTAAACATGGGAATTAATGGGTAAACCAAAGTTGCAATGGTCACCTATTCAGCTAAGAATGGTGAACCGACAAAATATTGTTCCTCTAGGAAGATTAGCAGGCATTATAGTAGGCATTGAAGGGGTGTGCACTACTACTGATTTTGAAGTGATAAAAATTATGGATGACAGTGACCCCTATCCTGCACTACTTGGACTGGATTGGGAATTTGATAACATGGCTATAATCAACTTAAAGAAAAGGCAAATGATATTTGAAATCAACAATATGAGAGTCATTGTTCCATTAGATCCATCAAAAGGAGCAAGGTATACTGAAATAGTTAAAGAAGAGTACAATGCAACAGAAATAGACAACATTTATCATATAACAGTTAAAAAAGAAGAATGGATCAATCCCACTACATATGGAAAATTAGGATGGGAACAAGATAGTTCCTACACTTCAGATTCATAAGAAGAATTGGAAAATTGGCAAAATAGGTTACATGAAGTGTCTACAAAGCGATGTGCAAAAATTACTAAAGCAGCTCACTGTATGAAAAATGAGGTAGGTGACTACCGTTTTATGATGGTTTGGGTAATATAAACACTTTTCTTGAAGAATATGAAGAACATGTACCAGAGTGTCAAAGATTGTTAGCTCTAGATCTAGCACTAAGAGATACTCTTGCTAGATGGTGGGGTACACATAAGAATAATATAGGAACTTGGAAGGAATGTTGAAGGTTGGTATGGATAAGATTTGGTTAGGTAGAAATAGAATTGGTAGATAAGTATGATGGTCAAATTGACCTGAGAGCACATCCAACTTTGTATGAAAACATGGAAGGAGATTCCACAAGAAGAAGGGGTGCATGGGTTCATCCATACATTGGAGACAATTCCTCAAAAATGGTACTTGGAAACAAAACTTCGACATGGTACTGTGAGTTGGGAAGAGATGGTTTATGGGTTTATATTGACATTTAATTTCGAAGATGATTGCCCATATATAGATTCAGCTCTTCAGATAGTTAAAAAGAAGATTTTTTAGAACGAAATTCCACTCACTTGACAGTGTGATTGGGTTTCACAACTACATAATGTACTGGAATGCTACAACATCATTGTAGAAGAATATGAATACCCTCGCAATATTGACATAGAAGAATCTGAAGGCTACCATGAAGTGAATGGACTTGGATTAGAAATGCCTGATATAACAAAGCCATTAAATACAAGGAAGGTAAATATAGGTCAAAAGATGAGCCAAAATTCTCAACGATAGGAGATTACTAGGATGAATAAATAGTCAGCAAAGTGACAGGTCTTTTTCATGAATACAAGGAGTTATTCCCCACTAAGTTTTCAGATATGAAGGGCATAGTAGGAGACTTGGGAGTTATGAAGATTCCTTTAAAGCCTGATGTGAAGCCTGTCCAGTAAAGACCCTATAGATTGAATCCAAAATATAAGGAGAAAGTAAAAGAACAGTCAGATAAAATGATAGAAAAAGGGATCATTAAACTTGTGGAGGAATCAAAGTGGGTAAGTCTCGTGGTAGTCCAAGAAAATAAGGATAAAGGAGAAATCAAGATTTGTGTGGATCTAAGCAAATTAAATGATGCATGTGTGCTTGATCCCTTCCCTACACCCTTTACAAATGAAGTGTTGGATAATGTAGGTGGACAGGAGGCCTACTCATTCACAGATGGATTTTGGGGATACCATTAGATCATAATTGCACCAGAAGATTGACATAAGACTACCTTTTCTATAGAATGGGGATTATATCAATATATAATGATGCCTTTTGGACTGAAGAATGCCCCTACCATATTTTCAAGAGTGGTGGTTGTAGATTTCAAAGAGTATATTCACATGTTCTTAGAGGCATACTTCAATGATTGGACAATATTTGGGATGTTGAAGAAACATGTTGCAAGCTTAAGACCGATGCTCAACACATGCAAAAGAGTATTAGATTATTTTGAATATTAAGAAGTACATATTCTATGTACCTTTTCGTACATTGCTGGGACATATTGTTTGCAAGCAAGAATTGATGGTGGATCCTACATAGATTGCTATTATTTTGAATTTGCCTCCACCAAAAATAGTAAGAAAGCTTTGCGCAACTTTGGGACATACAGGATATTACAAAATTTTTATCAAAGGATATGCATAGATTACTGCGCCTATGGGAAAATTGCTAAATACATATGTTACTTTCCTATGGAACGAAGAATGTCAAAAGAGCCTCGACACACTAAAAGAAAAGATGGTAACTACTCCTATACTGGTATTTCTAGATTGGAATAAGGAATTTCATGTTCATGTGGATGCTTCGTGCATAGCTTTAGGAGTGGTGTTGGCACAGCCTAGTGTAGGAGAAATCGATCACCCTATAACGTTTGCAAGTAGGAAGCTGTTTAAAGAAGAAAAGAACTATACAACTACATAAAGAGAAGGACTAGCTATGGTATATGATTTGCATAAATGCATACATTATTTGCTGGGATCACATTTTAAGATGTTCACAGACCACTATGCACTAAAGTACCTAGTAAATAAGCATGTTTTAGGAGAAAAAATTTGCAGATGACTTTTATTATTTCAAGAGTATGATTTTGAAGTTGTTTTCAAGTGAGGAAGACTAAATGTTGGACCTGATCATTTGTCAAGGTTAGAGACAAGAGAAGAACCAACAAATATAGAGGATAATCTTCCTGATGCACAACTATTTGTAATCAAGATAACAGATGATCACTTTGTTGATATTATTCAATTCTTAACCACATGGATGGCTCCTTTAGAATACACTACACAACAGAAGAAACAATGGGTGGTTAAGGAAGCATATTTTTCATTGATATCAAGGCATTTGTATAAAATGGGACCAGATGATGTTATAGATATGACCTGATAATCTATGATAATAGAAATAAACCCAAGAAATAACATGATCTAAATATAGAAATGCTTCACTTTATTAATCAAACCCTTAAGGTAGGGCAACTCCATACATTCACTCCTTAAGGAAGGATAACACTCCACAAGCCATATGCTTGTCCATACAATATTCCTTGACCTCTCTCAATGGGAAGTCTCTAGCCTCTATATAGGCCTCATACATACAATACCATGGGTCATTACCATGGTTCCCTTAATACCATGGGTCATTACCATGGTTCTCTCAATACCATCTATCTAATACAATGGGCCTATTACATTATTGCTAACTACTTGTGATCCCTTACATGATATGGGTTAACCACTTTATTTATTACTATGGCCCATCCCATTATTACATTATTCCCTTGGGTACCTTCCTCTGTACCCCCCTTAAACATGTTTCGTCCCTAAAACATAAGAATAACACAAATAATAAGATCTACTCAAAAGAGTAGTCCACTGGTACCATGCACGTGCATCTAGCCATCCAAGAGAAAGGTGAACCCTCAATCTAGCTGGTGCCTCACTCGCTTGAGATGGAAGTTGAGCTTGGTGGCTCTTATGTGCTGATGTGTAGCGGATGGCTCGTCGCCCCTCTCTATTTTTCATGCGGGGGTTGTGTTGTGTGTGGAGCATGATTGTTTAGAGGTCTTTGTTTCAGCTGGATGTATACCCCAGGAAGTTTGTACACCCCTGCACGCGGGGGGGCGTGGGGGGGACTTGGGTCCGGGGGGCCGATCCCCC